>CM076570.1:204329904-204415724 GCA_034641835.2 Pinus albicaulis
AACTGACTGCGAGAGCGAGAGGAGGGCCCATGAGGAGCACCTCAGGAACCATAGCCGGTTCACACGCTCGAATGGAAGAGGCGTCGGCTGGAACGGCTAGGCCATTTGCGGAGACCAACCATGGAGTAGTGTGTCTAAAGCTACAAATTTATCTTATGAGTGAGGATTTAATTTTGGTAATTTTCAACATTTTTTAAAAATGAAAGTAAAAGCCAATTTTTTTTTGTGCAAAAAATACCTCAAAAACAAAAGGTTGCATTCTAGAATAACCTTTTCTTATTTTAAGGTAAATTTTCAACATTTTTAAAAATAGATATATAACCTTTTTTTTTTTTTTGGTGCAAAAAACGCTCCAAAAACGGAAACTATTGAAACAAAAATTTTAGAATAATAAAATATTATATTAAAAATAATTAATTAAAAAAAAAAACCATTTTAAAATAATTGAAAAAAAAAATTCATTATATTTTTTTAAATTATTTGATCCATTACTCGTAAATTCATTAAATTCACTATTTTTTTTTTTAATTTAATGTTTTATTATTTTAATTTTTTTTCTTATTATTATTTTTTTAAATTTAAATTATTTTTTTATTTTTGTGTTATAATTTTTCTTTTTTAATTT
This sequence comes from Pinus albicaulis, assembly GCA_034641835.2. Classification (NCBI taxonomy): domain Eukaryota; kingdom Viridiplantae; phylum Streptophyta; class Pinopsida; order Pinales; family Pinaceae; genus Pinus; species Pinus albicaulis. The sequence continues at coordinate 204,330,530 of CM076570.1, forward strand.
TAATTTTTTAATTTTAATTGTTTTCAAATTTTCTATTTTTTATTTTTTATTAATTATATGTTTTTTTTTTAATAATTTAGAAACTATTGTTTTTGATGTTTTTTTTTTTTCAATTTTTGTTTTTTTCTTTTAAATTATGCGTTCTTTTGAATTTTTTCCTTTTTTTCGATTTTTTTTGTTTTTTTTTGTTTTATTTATTTATTTCAGTTTAAATTTTTTATTTTTACAAGTTAATTTTGTTTTTTTTTCTTTACATTTTTATTGGTTTTTTTATTATTTATATATATATTTTTATATTTGATTTTTTTTTGTCATGTTTTTATTATTTTATTTTTTTATTTTATTACCAACATGAAAATCACACTTTAAAAAAAAATGGTTGATACTGCATCAACACTTTTCAAAATTAGCATGAAAATAACCACTCTAAAAAAAAATGGTTGATACAGCATCAACACTTTTCAAAATTCGCATGAAAATCACTAACATTTTAAAACAAATGTTCATACTTCATAAATAAAAAAATTAAAGTGTCAAAAATATGCTAAAAAAAAAGGGTGATTCTACATCACCACTTTTCAAAACTGGGTGTTTTTTTTGCTACCTCAAAAAAGTAGGTACCAGTTTAGTTACCTATTTGATCGGTAACTATGTTTTAACCTAAATAGGTCATCATGCCATTTTTGCAATAACTCTTTTTCTACAAGGGTTCAGAAGCAAAAAAAATTACAGAGCGAAGCTGAAACCCTGAGAAACATTGTGGAAACATTTCAGAGCTTTATTTGCAATGTTTTTGGAGATATGATTTGTGGAAGTTAGTGTTGTTTCAGGCTTCTGAATTTCATCTCAAAGAGGTGACCCTCGGAAAATCGTCATAACTCTCACTCCAAGCATCGGATTGGAATTCTGCAAAAAGTGGTCGCAATTACATAGACTATAGTTTCATTTATATCAATCTGAGAGCCGAAGGAGGAAACAGTGACACATGGCATACCGTACAATTTTTCTCTACTAAACCAGTCCATAATTAGGTCATTGTGGGAGATTGGGCATAACTTTTTCTTGAAGAATCCAACTCAGGTGAGACTTGTGTGTTACACTAAAATTTTTCACCATGACATTTAGCTGTCTATATGGATTCATCATTACCTATATTATGCTCCCTTAGAGGTACAAAACCATAAAGTTCCCATACCAAGTCTTAGAATTGGACAACAGCTCATTAAAACCCTAAAAAGCCTAACTCCGCACTTTTCCTAGTTCTTACCTGCGGTACTGCGGTTTCTTGCTCTATAACCTACGACACATCCTGCACGTTCTGCTTACTAAAACTGCGGACCCCCATAAAAGGTAAAATAAAATAAAAAGTAAGTTTTAGAAGCCCAACTGATTGAATATTCTCCCACCTGGAGGCTTCTAGAAGCGTAATCAGATCTAGCTTCGCCCCTTCATTCATGAACCTCTATCCCTTCATTAATGGAGATTATCCCTTGGTATTTGGAGCTAAAATCGCTTTATGAGACTACTTTATCCCCCTCTTTATGGAACTAAAACCTCCTTCATTTTCCTATAAATTGAACTCATGTTTTAGTCTCAAGGGTAGATTGGTAGATTGGTAGACTTGGGTGGATTAGAAAATTCCTGAAGAAATCATACTCTCTTTACTTTGCATCATTGGTATGAGAACGATCACATACTCATATCCATAGTTTTATGCTAGTTCAGAGAGGAGAAGGCTTGTTAAAACGAAGGAAAACAATTGTTCAGGACCCCAGAAGAACCTGTATGACGTCAAGGCGACAAGGTTGTAAGGTTACTTCTTATCATACAAGTTAATACAAATGGATTCTATTTTCTCATTAAGTTGTTCATGTATCTCTTTGAGTAATTTAATTCTTGGATTCCTTGATCACTGAGATAGACTAGTGTTTTTGGATTATTATATCTTGCAAGTGCTTTTAATCCTTTTTCCTGTCTTTGATTGCAGGTCTTACATGCTGAATTGACCTCTTTTGGGGAGACTGGATTGAATATTACAGCAAGCGTTGGACTTTAGGTAGGAGCATCTCCTCTTACTTAGTTAATTAATAATTCTGATTCATAATGGTCTAGAGAAAATGGTTTACATTTGGTTGTTTGTTTCTAGATATCCTTAGGATACTAAGGAGATCATTCTTGTCCGCAAGAAGGATTTATCCGTGTAACAAAATAGTGACTCCACTGGGGAATATATGAACTTAGTTTTCCTTTTTTATTTTCAGTTTTACTTTTGAAAGAGTTTTTTCTGCTTTTGATTAGTCTAAAACTGGGTTGGGTAGATAAATTATTAGAATCCCTGAAAAGCATATCTAAATTTTTATTTTTTCTGTATGTTTCCTGGCCTTCGAGGTTTTCATTTGAAAATAGTGTGGCAGCCTCCGCATTTTGTAGTTCAGAACAGTGCGGTACCACTCTGTTCTCTATTAGAACCTGCAGACTTGTGGAAAATTTTTGAAAAAGTTAAAATTCTATTTTCAGGAGCTAGATTACCAGATTCTCTGTGTTTGCCCCAATTTGTCTTAACTATCAAAATCTTCTGTGTGAATTTCTTTTCAGCAACTTTTACATTCTCATCAGTCTCCGTTAAGTTAATTGGGTGTTTTGAGTCTCTTTTTTGAGAAATTCTTAATTTGATTTTCTTTGGTCATTACTTCGAGATTTGTCTCAGTCCCTTAACAATTTTGCATCTTTTTTATTTTGTTTCTGAGTGTTAATCGCCTTTGAGTGTTTTTTACTTTCGACCTTTGGAACTATCACCCAATTTTCTTTACTTACACTTGATTGGTTCTTTAGATTACATTGGAATCATCTTGTGTCTAAGAATTCTCTTGCATAGATCACATTTTCATAATTAGAATTCTCATTTTCAGAATATCAATGAAAAATGTGCATAGATTACATTTGCATACTTTTCAAGTGAATTGTACATAGATTACAACTGCATAGTTTACATTCTGGAAAAATCAATCATAGATTTAGATCAGTTTCTTTGATTTGAATTTACATGTTTTTATGCTTGTTTTAAAAACATAAAAACAAAAATTGTTTTGAATTGATTTGCATTAGTTTTTCTTGCTGAAATTAGTGCATTAGAGAATTTCTTATGTTTTCTCTTATTTTTCAATTTTTGCATTGTTGGAAGTGAATGGAACCTCTCTCCTTACTTTAGTTAGGATTCATCGAATTGAAAAGATTACATTATCATATTTGATTGCATTCAGTTGTTGGGTCAGGTCATAACACCATTGGTTTCATATCCATTTACCCTTTGAGTAATAACAGCCCAAATAACACAGTGCTTAATAAAATTCATCTAGTAATTTTTACATTTTCTAGGGCTCTTTCCACCAATCTAGCTTAGGCTAGTGCTTTGGAATAGGTTGTAGTTAACTTTCCAAAGAAACTAAACAAACAAGTATTCTCTTGTGGTAAGGAAAAATTCCAATTGTTGCAATCGTGCTCTAGGAAGCTCTTATTAAAAGAGTCAAGCACGAGATCATGTCAAAACCAGTGAGGTAATCGTACCTATCTCATTGGGAAAGATAGCAGATGTGCACATACTAAAAATGGTAAACCTCAGATAGACCATTTTCGAGGAGCCAAGGGTCACTTGTTGGTAAACCTTGGATTGTATAGAGGAGCTTTAAAGGGGATTGAGCTTGTTACTCTGCCTTTGCATGTATATTGGATCATAGACTGTTCCCCCAGGTATAATTGTCTCAGTTGGTGATCTTAGTGGCCATAATATTTAGGATTTTTCCCAAGGTGACAGTGGAGGGAAGGTCCCACTGTACCTCGAGCAGACGTTGACTAGACTCACTTGGAATTTCCAAAGGGTGCACTTCACTTCGAGATGGCATAGTGGAGGTACTTGCACCAGACTGTTTCATTAAGTAGGTTGTCAGGGTAACTATTCCAACCACCAGTTTTCCATATTAACTTCTATGACGTTGAATTTCATCACCAACTAGTGTTGTTCTTGTGGAAACAAACTATTTTTGTGTGGTTTGACTCGTAGATTTGATAGCACGTGTTCATTTGTTTGTTTTTAATTTTTAGATACCATAGGTGTGAATTGTGAATTGTGAATATTTTTAAATTGTTACTAAAATTCACTGAAGTTGAAAATAATGGAAACAGTTCCAGAATTTACCAACCAAGGAATCCCTCTTCATGAGAATCCTAGTACTTTTCCTTTCTTTGGAAATTTTGGTCCTCCTTATATGGCTACATTGTCATTACCTGGATTTACCATAGGTTTACCGGTATGGTTATTTTCAACTTCATTGGCCTCGAATACTCCAATTGTTCCACCTCAACTAGATGCTTCACCTCAACAGAGTTCACCATCTCAACATCACCAACCTCATGTTGACCGTTTACCTTCTTCGCCCAACATGTCTTCCTCCCTTTATTCCTCTTCGCTTAGTAAAATCCTTGATGCTAGTAACTAGGTGGCTAAGAAGAAGAATAAATGGAAGAAGAAGAAGAAGCAAGATAAGAAAGAATTCAACCAACCAACCATGGCTATAAGAGTTAGTAATGTTGAAGAAACCTCCAACATGCATCGTAAACCCAAATACCCTTGCAAGCTTTGTAAGGGTGACCACTTCCTTATCAATTTTCCTGGTATTCCTAAGGTCTTGGAAGTATGGTCAGAAAATTCTCATCAAATTACCGTTGATCCATCAACCAGTTATTTTCGGGTTCCTGGGAAAAAGGGAAAAGTTAGGTTTCCTTGTAGGTTATGCAAAGGGAGTCATCAAACTCACATTTTCCCTCACATGGATGAAGCCTCAAAATTGTTGGAAAACCTTACTTTTCCACAGCAAAAACTTCCAACTGGTTACCGTAAACTTTCTCCCAACCTATCGTCAACTAACGAAGTTATTGATCTAATTCCAAGCACAGTCAATCCCGCTCTTCCATTGAAGGGTGAAACTCATATCACTCAAGTTGATGATCCATTAGTTGATCAAGTGGTCGATTTGATTTCACATCCAATCGACCCCACTCCCCCTGAAGAGAGTGAAATTCATACTGCTCAGGTTATTCTTGTTACATCAGATTCTTCTACGCCAGGAGGAATTTCACCTGTTTCTACAAAACCCCCTCCAAGTACAGAGGTCTTTTCCTTTGATTGGAATAGACTGATAGAACCTCGGCTTCCTTCCTCCATCCCTTTCCAAATCATTGTGAAGGTTTGTGGTAAGAATGTGCGTCGCACAAATATAGATGAAGGTGCTTCGATTAGTATTTTATCCTCAACTTCTTGGCAAGCTTTGGGTTCCCCTCAGCTTGTGTCTGTGACGCAAAATCTATCATCTTTTAACAAAACCATTAGTGAACCTTTAGGGATCCTTCCTAAGTTTCCTATTACCTTGGAAGGTAAAACTGTTTGTATTTATCTTATACTAGTTCAAGGCCCTTTGGATTTCAATTTGCTCTTGGGCGAGACTATGTCTTCGCAATGAAAGCTATTGTATCGACTCTCTTTCGGGTGATGTCTTTCCCTCACAATGGAAACATTGTGACTGTTGACCAACTTTCATTCGCTAGTCTTGATTCAAATACCAATAATCTGACACCCCTACATGTTCCTTATACGGAAGTGGTATCTACCCTGCCACGAGTTAATTGTGTGGCAACCAGTCCCATGTTTTCATTTACCGATGCAAGCGAGCCTCTCACTATTTGCTCGAATTCCTTTTACTTAGATCCGGTAATTGACAAGGCAAACCCTATGGGATTATTTGAACAAGATCTTCTTATCCCTATTGAGTACCTTGACATGTGTTCCTTCTATAGAATTGTTCTTCCTTCTGATGAAGACCTCTTGGAAGCCATGATCGAGGTGTGTCCCTTGACATGTGTTTCTTCCAGTTGGAAGCCATGACAAGGTTCTGTGAGGATGGTTCTTTTACTGTGTCAACCTCATTAAAAAATGAAATAGATCTTGAGGATAGTTCTTTTTCTGTGTCAACCTCATTAAAAAATGAATCAAGTCTTCTTGAGCATGGTTCCTTTTCTTGTGTCAAGCTCATTAAAAAATGAAACAAGTTTCTATGAGCATTGTTCTTTTCCTATGTCAAGCTCGTTAAAAAATGAAACAAATCCTCTCCTGATTAAGTCGAGTATTTCATCTGATCTCGTAAATGAACCTTCGTCCCATCCAGATATTAGTAACTAGTAGTCTACTTAGTTGAATGAAATGAAGCTTGGGGGGCATATGCTCTTGCAGGTTATGCTTGGGGGGCATTGAAACTTATCTCAAGCATGATTTTTACTTTTTTTCAAGCTTGTCTAAAAATGAAACCACTCTCAAGCATAATTTTTCCTATGGTTCAAGCTTGTATAAAAATGAAACCTATCTTGAGTCCATTTTGGTTATTATTTGCAAGACTCATTAAACTCATGAAAATCCCGAGATTATTTTGCTATCTTTTCATGCTCGTAAAACATACATGAAAATGTCGAGTTCTTTCCATCTTTTCCTGCTCGTCAATTAAATTAAAATTCGGCCATTGAGTATAATTTTTATCACTTTTATGAACTCGTTAAAACTTACAAAAAATAGAAACCATTGAGTAAACTTTTATCACTTTTTTCAGGCTTTTGAAAATTACGATAAAGCGAAACTCTGGAGTTCTCTTTTAAGCCCTTTTCAGACTCTCTAAACGTGAAAATATCATCGAGTACTTGACTATTCGAGCTTGTTAAAGTAAATGAACATTCATCCTTTTAGTATAATTTTACCCCTTTTCCGGACTGAAATGGACTATTTATGAAAAAGGTATACGTTGACTCATCATGGTCAATAGAGTTCTCTCCTGCATTATTTTATCCTTTTTTGGGCTTGAGAGACCAAATTTACGAAAAATTACACCCACAAAGTTTTCTTAGGTTTTTCTTCTGACTCCCTAAAACTGAAAAACATTGAGTTTCACCTATACTGGGCTTGTTAAAACTTAACAGTAAAGGACCTGTCGATTACAAACAGGAACAAACCACTCCTTCTTAGGGTTCAATTTTAATACTAAGTTGGACTCATCCGAAGGATGAGCTTATACAACAAGAAAATTTTATCCTCATCAAGCTTGTAAAAAACAAAGAGGTACTTGCCAGAAATGGTGGGGGAAAAAGAGAGAAAATGAATCCAGTTGTTACACTTTGTTCCAAAAAGTAGTATACCACTCTTAAACACGACACTTTTGTCACATTCATACTTGGGTTGGGAAAATCCTTTGTCTAATAGTTAATCAAACCACGTTGAAAGTATTCAATCGGTTTTTGGGTATTAGCTTTAGGTCAATTGTCACCAAACCATTTGCAGTGTCGTTATGTGTTCAAGAGACAATTCAAATAAACCATTCATTGCAAAAATTTGTCTCCATTCGTGTTGACCATCCCTAAGTCAGTCCTTGCTAAAATTTCTTAGAAATTTGATCTAATGGTTTCGTGTCGTGAGATTTCCTACGACGGGTCACTTTCTATCGACGACAGCACATCATCTAGAAATTTGATCTAGAATCCTATTAGTACCTTGGGATCTTCATGCCCTAATGGAAGGTTTCTCGCCTTCAACGACAGGTTGCATCAATTACCTTCGATCGAATGATTCTGTGAAGTGTTCAACTCCAAATCATTCATTCACATTTCATGGATGGTACTAAGTACTTTGAGAGCCACTATCATTATTGGTGGTTTCTCTCACACTTGTTAACAGTTCACATCATTGACTGGTAATCAAGTGGTTTCTACCATGTTCGACTTTGACACAATCAATCACATGGATAGAATCGTACTAGTTCGAGAAGCAGAAATCAAGACCCTGCATCTAGTTTCTACCATCCAGGCTGCAAGGAGTTTTATTATTCATGATAGAGTAGACTATTTATGACAAATGGTTGTGTCCATGGTGTGTCTACTATTGATGTAATTCTAAAATCATTTCTGTATCAGAACATGTAGTTAGTTTTGATCTGAGTATGGGAATGCCTACCTCAGCGATGATATACATATATATTTTTGCATTGAATGTTTTTATAGGTTTCAACCGGTATGTCCGCTACCCAATCCTCGGAAGGATAAAGCACTTCACTATTCAGAACTACTTCAGACTTCGTGCTTTAGGGGGAAATATGTTACACTAAAATTTGTCACCATGACATTTATCTGTCTATATGGTATCATAATTACCTATATTATGCTCCCTTAGAGGTCCAAAACCATAAATTTCTCATAACAAGTCTTGGAATTTGAGAAAATCTCATTAAAACCCTAAAAATCCTAACTCTGCACTTTTCCTAGTTCTTACCTACGGTACTGCAGTTTCTTGCTCTATAACCTGTGGCACATCCTACACGTTTTGCTTACTAAAACTACGGACCCTCGTAAAAGGTAAAATAAAAGAAAAAATAAGTTCTAGAAGCCCAACTGATCGAATATTTTCCCAGCTAGAGGTTTCTAGAAGCGTAATGAGGTCGAGATTTGCCCCTTCATTAATGGAGATTATCCCTTGGTATTTGGAGCTAAAATCCCTTTATGATAGGACTTTATCCCCCTCTTTATGGAACTGAAACCTCGTTCATTCTCCTATAAATTGAACTCATGTTTCAATCTCAAGGGTAGATTGGTAGATTGGTAGACTTGGGTGGATTAGAAAATTGTTGAAGAAATCATACTCTCTTTACTTGGCATCATTGGTATGAGAACAATCACATATTCATATCCATAGTTTTATGTTAGTTCATAGAGGAGAAGGCTTGTCAAACTGAAGGAAAACAATTGTTCAGGACCCCAGAAGAACCTGTATGACATCAAGGCGACAAGGTTGTAAGGTTACTTCTTATCATACAAGTTAATACAAATGGATTCTATTTTCTCATTAAGTTGTTCATGTATATCTTTGAGTAATTTAATTCTTGGATTCCTTGATCACTGAGATAGATTAGTGTTTCTGGATTATTATATCTTGCATGTGCTTTTAATCCTTTTTCCTATCTTTGATTGTAGGTCTTACATGTTTAATTGACCTCTTTTGGAGAGACTGGATTGAAGATTACAGCAAGCGTTGGACTTTAGGTAGAAGCATCTCCTCTTACTTAGTCAATTAATAATTCTGAATCATAATGGTCTAGATAAAATGGTTTACATTTGGTTGTTTGTTTCTAGATATCCTTAGGATACTAGGGAGATCGTTCTTGTCCGCAAGAAGGATTTATCCGCTTAACATTGTGGAAATTGAAAGAAGCTTCAGAGGGATACTACAGGGCCGAATTTCAGATATTGAATATCCGAAATTACAGAGATAATTTAGTTTTAATATCGAGCTCCTCAAAATCAATAAAAAGGTGTGTATTTTTTTTTTGAATTGCATAAATTTTGAGTGAAAAATCAGTTTGAATTGATTCCAAGGGAATATTGTAGAATAGATATCAGTATTCGGTTATAAAATTCCTCCTAAAAATAATTCAACACCCATTAAGTCTTTAGAAGGTTCTACTATGACTCATGAAGACGAAGAATTTCAACATGACATATCAAAATTACAAGAGCAAGTGCACCAAATTTCTCTCTCGCAAAGAGTAACAAAAAATGAAATGGAAGCTTTGAAGAAAGGTGTGGAAGCTAAGATGGATGGCATGGAAGCTGACATGGAAGCTAAGATGGATGACATGAAAGACAACATGGAAAACATGAAGAATGATCTAAATGCACACATGGAAGGTTTGACAAATTTGATACAAGAAATGTTTCCTAATGCTGAAAAGATAGTAGAGGAAACTCATGATGAGAAAAAAATAACTGTTAATCGTGATTTCATAAACTCTAATGTTGGATGGAAGAACCACCATATTCCAAAGATGGATAGGAGGAAGTTTGATGGCAAGGATCCCGTAACATGGATACTACATATGGAGCAATATTTTGATCTCAATAATGTGAAAAACACACAAAAGGTACGCATTGCAACATTACATTTAGAACAAAATAAATTTGTATGGTATCGATGGCTTTTCTCCCATAGAAAAATTGTCACTTGGTCAATTTTTACGAAGGAAATGATAGCACATTATGAGGATACAAAGAGAAACACATTTTTTAGCTAATTGATAAATCTCAAACAAAAGGGTTCAGTGGTGGAGCACATTGAGGACTTCCAAAAATTGAATATAAGGGTAAATGATATTCTAGAGGAACACAGGATTGATGTCTTCATAGGGACTTTAAAGGATAACATCCAACATGAAGTTCGCATTTGGGAACCTGATTCATTAGAGAAGGCATTCAGGTTGGCAAGAAAAATTGAATGTAAAATTATGGCGACAAGGAAGCCTACCACTCACAGCTATAAAGATGGAAGTATTGCTACTCCTAGACTTCCACAACCTACAAGGTTGACACCACAAAAATTGGAAGAAAAATGAGAAAAAGGGATTTTCTATAGTTGTGATAGCAAATACACTAAAGGTCATAAGTGTGCTGAAAAGAAATTATTTTACATAGATTATGAATAGGAGGAATAAAATGAACAAGAAACTTCAAAAGAAGAGGATATACATGAGGAACCAACCCTAGAAGAGGAATAAATGAGTCCGACCATATCGTGTAATGCATTGGCAGGAATTACCACTCCTCATGTTATCACAAAATCAAACCTGATAGGCTGCCAATCAAATCAATCTTATGTAACTGTTTCAAACCAATCTTTTGATTGAGGCTTAGCCTCCTCAACCTGAGAGGGCTCTCTCAAGGGTTAATTATTTTTGATAGAAATATAGATGGATAATTCTATGTGGGGTAATAAGCATATAAATGATAGAAATTGGTTGTAAATCACATTAACAAGTGCACATTGCGCTTATGGAGTCAAAATAGCTTCAGTAAAACAAAACAATCTACTCAGCATGGAAGTCAAGGCATATCAGATTTCTAGTCCTGAGAAACACATGTGAAATTGTAAAACACACAGTCAGTTTGTCTATGAAGGAAGTCAGAGCATCAATGATGAATTCTGAGTAATATAAGAAAACACCACTGTAATAGGACAGTAAAAAGATGCCATTATAACAAGAACACACTAGAACTCTTTATGAATCTTAAGTTGGCTAAGTAGAAAACCCTGTATTAAGTTGAAAACCAGTCACTTACAATAAACACAGTATTTTTGCTAAAAAATGTCCAACCCTTAGCATTTTGACTTATTAATCTTTATAGATAATTTAAAACATATGATAACCTTATCTTGAGCTAGATACATCAAATTCCTACTTTTTGACACCTTGCCTAACCATGTGACATGGTATTTATTACAAAATGACAGCTGCAAACCTAGTGAACAATCGTATTACAAATAGGACTCAAACTCCTTAACTCTACTCATAAAAACCTTATCTAAACTATATTACATCATTTTCTAACTGTATTCCCATAAGGTCGAATCTAGATGATAAGCTCCAACACTTCATGACCTTAATGCTGATCTCCTGCAAACTAGGAAATTGTCCCCTGTTTTCTAGGCTTGGGATTCTTTGTGTTCTTGAGACACTCTGACCACTATGAACCCATGACTTCGAGGTTATTTGTTGTCAGAAACTTAAATAACATATGCCCAAAATAATCCTTAATTGCCATTTTTACAAAATCACCATCAAACTGTCCAAAATAGCAGAAATAGACTTGCGCTATGAAAACAACACAGTTTCGTAGCGCAATCTTTTAACCCATTTTCCTTCAAAAATTTCATTTCTTTCCTCCAGGGTTATCTTCATATTCACTTAACATAACTTCCCTAGCAATTTTAGGTCACAATACACACATTTTCCCTCCGAAAATTTATGAGAAAGGGTGAAAAAAGTTGCTACAGCAATTTTGTAGCGCTTTTCACCCTTTTTGCACTATTTGTGCTATGAAACTACTGAGTGAGCAATTTTGTCCAGATTTCTTCAAAATTCAAACCAAAAATGTGCCAAAACTTCAAAATACCACTGTTTTAATCAAAAAAACCAGTCATATGAACTAAAAACCCAAATTTCAGGAGATTTATTCTTCATTTTCCCTTTGATTTAGCCTTTGATTTTTTAATAATTTATCATTCTGCACCTTTATTTTTTAGCTCATCCTGAGTTAGTTTCAGCTGCAGCTCCAAATCCTCCACTTGGTCTCTTAGTCTTCTATTACTGGCTCTCAAGTGAGTATTGATCACTCTAACAAATTTTTCGTCCTTGATGGCTTGAACTGTCCATGTAAAAAATTGTTCTCCACTACTTGGAATCTCATACCTAGAACCAGATTGGCCTTCCCATACTGCTTTCGTTCTTTTGAACTATGTTTTCTCAACACTACGCTTTTTGGCCCTCTTTTTCATCATTGAAATATCTTGGTTTTCTAGCTTTAATCTCTCCTAAAGATTTTGACACTCTGTCATGTGTTCTTTTCCCTTCATTGTCTTGTTGGCTGCATGCTCCACTATTGGTGATGAGAGATCAACCACTTCTTCAAGGACTCTAGTTGTTTCAACGGTTTCTTGGACCTCCTTGATGCCTTCCTTGAGCTTCTTAGCATGCCTAGTTAAAAGCTTCCTTTCTTGAAAGATAAAGGTTGCATTTTCACCCTCAAATTCAAGTTTCTTAGCTGACTTAGCCTTTTTCTATTTGTGTTCATCTACTCCAATGAAATTAGCTTGCACGATGGGTGTCTCTTCTATATCAATTGCATGAAGAATTTCATCTAAATTTCCTTTAATTACTGGGCTTTCCTCTGTACCTGAAACAACTATTTTTCCCTTTGATGCCACTACTTGGCTTCTTGTCATTCTCTTGATTTCCTGCTTGTTGGAAACTTTTTTATGTTATGCCTCTTTGACACTTTTTTACCTCTGTTTTGCAGATGATGGAGTTGCTGCAACAAGAACTTGTGTCTTCTCTTTCCTTTCCTCAACTTTCTTCCTTGGTTTCAACTTTAGAAACCTCTTTGACTTTACAACCATAGGCTGACTAGACTCTGCTACTCATATTGAAGGAGTTCCTTTAGCTTTAGGGTTTCTAGCTGGAGTTAGGTTTTCCAATTCAAAACCATTCATAAACAAAAAAGAAGACCAATCCCTGCTTATTTTCTAAAGCTCATTCAATGCCAATAACTTTATCAAACCATGATGAAACAAAGATGTTTCACAACCATCAGACTTGGCTTGTACTTTATCAAACATTTTGGCAAGGCTCCTATGCAAGTAGAAGGGAAAATCTAGTGATATCATACATGTGAAATGCAGAAGTAGCTTGAAATGATAAGTATAAATTTTATGGTATCTGCCTTCACATGTAAAGTATCTTTGTATGTTGAACAATAGCTTGGCATAGGTGTCTTTGATACAACTTCTAGATATTGTATTATTCAGGTCCATATCTGCATACTCAGGTTTCATGAATTCCTTACATGGTTTCATGTCAAACTTAAAACCTTTAAACCAAGTCTCTTGCCCCCTTGGTATTTCTGTCATAGAAGCAATGATCTCAGGAGAAACTGGCACATTTAACATCCCAATCTTAGTATTTGTTCCATTGAAGTGTAAGGCAAATTCTTTAAACACCTGAGTGTGGAAACCCTGCAGCTTTTCACAAAACTGAAGACAACATGCTTTGCTAAAATCCTCCATATATTCAATTATAGCCTTCATATTTTCAGGCTCATATCTTAAGAAATGTCCCCTTATGTGGACTTACTTCTCCTTTGCCATGCTTCTTTAGAAAAACCTGTCAGCTTCTCTTGAATCTGTAAAAGAGCCTCGCTTGAATATATGATCAACCTTGCTTGAATATATGATCATCCTCGCTTCATTATGGAATAGGCTCGCTTGAGAATATGGAAGATAGCCTTTGTATAGAACACCCACAGGCTTATCTTGATAGCTTCAGAGCTTAGACACTTGTATGGAAGCAAATGAAAACGAGAATGAGAAAATTAGGCAAAAATTTGAATTTAAGGTGTCATCTCATAACTAAATGATGGTTCACTCCTGCCCTATCATGACAATGATGATTGTGAGATAGGTAAGTACATTGAATCTAATCTCTAACTGACTCACCGTACCCCTATCCTATCATTCCCCAATGGATTCTGACAAATTTTGGCTTAATTGACAAGACGGCTAAGAAACCGCGCTTTCGTAGCACCCATAGTTTATTTTTCACAGTTTGCGCTACGAAAGTATCAGCGCTTTCCCAGCGCAAATCCTCTTTTTTGAACTAGCGGCGCTATGAAACGGCGGATTCTTGGCTAATTGCAAGAATTTAACCTGAAGCCTTATGAAATGATCCCTAAATGGAAAATGTGATTATTTGATCATGGAATGGACCTCTAAATACTTTATTTGAATTCAATGGTGACCTTTAAACTTATAAAAAATCTAACCTACCCTTAACCAAAACCTAAAATGACTTTCAAACCCATTTTGAGACCATGATAAAAAACAGAGTTGACACAATGATGTTTTGAAATTTTTTTGAGTGATAACACCTCAAACTCTCAATATAGAAGAACATATCAAGAATAAAAAGGTAATAGTGTTAATTGATTGAGGTAGCACCCATAATTTTATTCATTGTAAGGTAGCCAAGGAATTGAATTGTTTCCTAGATACCCAGCACCATAATGTCAAGTCATGGTTGCAAATGGAGGAACTATAAATTGCTCTAGAAAATGCCATAATATCAAGCCAACCATGGGGGAATATGTATTGAATAGTCCAAGGCTTTTCATTCCAATGGGAGGTGTTGATGTTGTACTAGGAGTACAATGGTTACAATCTTTGGGGACGGTAGCTTTTAATTTTCAAGAACTTTTCTTGAATTTTTTTTTGAAAGGAAAGGAAATCGAATTACGGGGTATCGTAGGGAAGCCAGGAAAGATAATAAGCTCTAATGTTATGACAAAGCTTCTAAAGAAAGAACAACGAGGTGTAATTGCAAAATTATGCTCACTAGAAGTTCCGACATCAAAATAATCTATTTCTCCATATCTCCAAAAAGTCTTGGACAATCATTCCAAGGTGTTTGATACTCCCAAAGGACTCCCTCCTATTCGTAATCATGATCATGTTATTCATTTGATTCCAGGAAGTTTTCCTCCAAACATTAGGCCTTATAGATATCCTTATGTCCAAGAGAGCGAAATTGAACATATGATTGCAGAAATGTTAGAAGCTGGTATAATTCAACCTAGTCAAATTTCTTTCTCTACTCCAGTAGTATTGGTGCACAATAAGGATGGATCATGGCACATCTGTCCGGATTATAGGGAGCTCAATAAGCTCACTATTAAAGATAAATTTCCCATTCATGTGATTGATGAATTATTGGATGAATTACATGGTGCTATTTATTTTACCAAGTTGGATATTTGTTCAGGATATCATCAAATTAGAATGAAGACTAAAGATATTCTGAAAACAGCATTTTGAACTCATGAGGTTCATTATGAATTTTTGGTCATGCCTTTTGGCCTTACCAATGCACCTTCTACATTTCAAGGGTTGATGAATTCCATTTTCAAACCCTTCCTTAGAAAATTTGTGCTAGTATTTTTTGATGACATACTAATCTACAGTAGGTCTTGGAAGGATCATGTTCAACATTTTGATAGAGTGCTCAAACTACTGGAGGAGAAAAAATTATATGCAAAAACATCCAAATTTTTCTTTGGAGTACAAGAGGTGGAATATCTGGGTCGTATTGTATCTCACGAGGGTGTTAAGGTAGACCTTAACAAAATTAAATCCATTAAGGAATGGAAAGTCCCCACAACCATAAAGTAGTTGCGAGGATTTCTTGGGTTAACATGGTACTATCGCAAGTTTGTTAAGAATTATGGGAGAATAACAACACCTCTAACAACATTATTGAAGAAATATGCATTTCCACGGACTTCTAAAGCAACTAAGGCCTTTAAACATCTTAAAGAGGCAATGTTTCTAGCACCGGCCTTAGCTACGCCAGACTTCACAAAAAAATTTATTGTGGAATGTGATGCCTCAAGAAATGGAATTGGTGTTGTGTTAATGCAAGAAGGAAGACCCATTGCTTTTGAAATTCATCCAATCAAAGGAAAGTATTTACAGAAAGCTATTTATGAGAAGGAAATGTGGGCAATACTACATGCACTAAAGAAATAGCGACCTTACCTAATCAGAAGACACTTCAAGGTAAAAATTGATCATGATAGTGTTGTGAAACCAGCTCTAAAAAGAGAAGAAAAGAGATATCAACGCTTTACAAATAAGCCACTTCGAGGGGGAAACCTCCAATGCATTACATGAATGACAAATTCTTGGATGATTCAAATTACAAAACCTCCTTTCTATATATAGGAGTCCATGGGGCCACAATGTAATCCTAGTGTGGCCACAATGTAATCCTAGCCGACCTAACAATAATAATTTAAGGGCACAATAATAACAATATGGGGGTTACAAGGGAACAATAATAACAATAAGGGGGTTACACTAACAACAATAAGGGGCTATACTAGTAATATAGGGACCTAACATGCCCCTCTCCTTCACAAAAGTGTTGTCCTCAACGCTTGAGTAGCTCTGGGTGCTTCTGTATAAAATTCTCATACTCCCATGTAGAATCTTCAGTGGGTAAGTTCTTCCACTTGATGAGATACTCTGAAATTGATCGATTCCGTAGCTGTCGAGTTCTTGTTTCCATGACCACTTCAGGTTCCAATATGATTTTTCCTTCCTCATCAAGTTCTCGCAATATTGTTTGAACTGGAAGATTTTCACCTATAACCTTCTTTAAGCATGAAACATGGAAAACTAGATGCACTCGCGAAGAAGCAGGAAGCTCCAATTTGTATGCCATAGTACTAATCTTTTGCAACACCTTGTAAGGACCATAGTACTTTGGCGATAATTTATTATCCTTCTTAGCTTGCTTCAGGGACATTTGTTTGTATGGTTGTAGCCATAAAAATACCCAATCTCCTACATCAAAACTTCTCTCGCTGCGATGTTGATCTGCCTGTTGTTTCATTCGATTTTGTGCCAAATTCAGGTTATCCTTTAAGAGTTGGAGAATTTTTGCCGATGCTCGATGTGATCTTCCACTGCCTGAACCTTCGAATTTTCCCTTAAAGATGATGTGATGGATGGTGGATGATATCCATAAAGTGCCATAAATGGGGTCATTTTTGCTGCAGTATGGAAGGAAGTGTTATACCACCATTCAACAAGAGATAACCACTTGACCCATTGTGTTTGTTTATCAGATACAAAACAACGAAGATATCCTTCCAAACATTTATTTACTATCTCAGTTTGACCATTAGATTGAGGATGATAAGATGAGCTATGAGCTAATTGAGTACCCAAACAAGAAAATAACTTTGTCCAAAAATTTCCAGTAAAAATGGGATCTCTGTCGCTCACAATAACCCTTGGGTTTCCATGTAGCTTTTGAATTGTGTCCATAAATGTAGTATCAATTGTACTTGCTTTAAATGGATGAGATAATGCACAAAAGTGTGCATACTTGGTAATTCTATCAACTACCACCATGATGACACTCTTTCCTTCGGACTTAGGTAAACCTGTGATAAAATCCATTGAAATCTCCTCCAAACGTTGACTTGGAATGGATAAAGGTTGTAGAAGTCCTGGGGTCTTAATTGTTTCCACTTTATTCTGCTGGCAAACCAAACATTCCGCCACAAATTTTTGAATATCAGATTTAAGGCCATCCCAAAAAAATTCTTTCTTCACCCTGTGGTAAGTTTTTAAAAATCCTGAGTGTCCTCCTAAAGGAGAAGTGTGCAATTCCAGAAGAATCTTTTGTTTAGTTGGGAATTCTTACAAAGATATAAGCGATCTTTGTACCATAAGGAATCATTTTTCCAACTAAATGTATCAGATGTACTAGGATCTTGCTGCAACTTTTGAATGAGTGTCCATACATCTTTGTCCTTCTTCCATTCATCTCTTGCTTCAGTTATCCAATCTAGTTCGATAATAGAAATGGCACAAAGCAATGCTTCCACCTCTTCATTCTTTCTTGAGAGTGCATCTGCAACAACATTAAGCTTTCCTTTTTTGTAGATTATTTCAAAGTCATAACCCAACATCTTTGTGACCCATTTTTGCTGCTCTTCTGAAGATAGTCTTTGTTCCAAAAGTGTTTAAGACTATCATGATCAGTTTTTACCTTGAAGTGTCTTCCCATTAGGTAAGTTCGCCATTTCTTTAGTGCATGCAGCATTGCTAACATTTCCTTCTCATAAATAGGTTTTTGTAAATACTTTCCTTTGATTGGACGACTTTCAAAAGCAATGGGTCTTCCTTCCTGCATTAAAACTGCACCAATTCCATTTCCTCAGGCATCACATTCCACAATAAAGGTTTTTGTGAAGTCTGGCGTAGCTAAGACCGGTGCTAGGCACATTGCCTCTTTAAGATGTTCAAAGGCCTTAGTTGCTTCAGGAGTTCATGAAAATGCATCTTTCTTCAATAATGTTGTTAGAGGTGCTGCTATTCTCCCATAATTCTTAACAAACTTGCGATAATACCCTGTTAACCCTAGAAATCCTCGCAACTGCTTTATGGTTGTGGGGACTTTCCATTCCTTAATGGCTTTAATTTTGTTAGGGTCTACTTTAACACCCTCGTGAGATACAATATGACCCAGATATTCCACCTCTTGTACTCCAAAGAAACATTTGGATGTTTTTGTATATAATTTTTTCTCCTGCAATAGTTTGAGCACCCTGTCAACATGTTGAACATGATCCTTCCAAGACCTGCTGTAGATTAGTATATCATCAAAAAATACTAGCACAAATTTTCTAAGGAAGGGTTTGAAAATGGAATTCATCAACCCTTGAAATATAGAAGGTGCATTGGTAAGGCCAAAAGGCATGACCAAAAATTCATAATGACCCTCATGAGTTCGAAATGTTGTTTTTGGAATATCTTCAGTCTTCATTCTAATTTGATGATACCCCGAACGAAGATCCAACTTGGTAAAATAAATTGCTCCATGTAATTCATCCAATAATTCATCAATCACAGGAATGGGAAATTTGTCTTTAATGGTGAGCTTATTGAGCTCCCTATAATCCGGACACATTCGCCATGATCCATCCCTCTTGTGTACCAATACTACAGGAGCAGAGAAAGAACTTTGACTAGGTTGAATTATACCCGCCTCTAACATTTCTGCAATCATACGTTCAATTTCGCTCTTTTGGAAGTAAGGATATCTATAAGGCCTCATGTTTGGAGGAACACTTCCTGGAATCAAATGAATAGCATGATCATGATCACGAATAGGTGGGAGTCCTTTGGGAGTTTCAAACACCTTGGAATGATTGTCCAAGACTTATTGGAGATCTGCAGAAATAGATGATTTTGATGTTGGAACTTCTAGTGAGCATAATTGTGCAATTACGCCTCGTTGTTCTTTCTTTAGAAGCTTTGTCATGACATTAGAGTTTATTATCCTTCCTGGCTTCCCCGCAATACCCCGTAATTCGACTTCCTTTCCTTCTGAAAAAAATTTCAAGAAAAGTTCTTGAAAATTAAAAGCTACCGTACCCAAAGATTGTAACCATTGTACTCCTAGTACAACATCAACACCTCCCATAGGAATGGAAAGCATTGGACTAGTCAATACATATTCCCCCATGGTTAGCTTGATATTATGGCATTTTCCAGAGCAATTTATAGTTCCTCCATTTCCAACCATCACTTGACATTCTGGTGCTGGGTATAGGAAACAATTCAATTCCTTGGCTACCTTACAATGAATAAAATTATGGGTACTACCTCAATCAATCAACACTACTACCTTTTTCTTCTTGATATGTCCTTCTATCTTGAGAGTTTGAGGAGTGGTAATTCCTGCCAATGCATTACACGATATGGTCGAACTCATTTCTTCCTCTTCTTGGGTTGGTTCCTGGTGTATATCCTCTTCTTGTTCATTTTCTTCTTCCTCTTCACAATCTATGTAAAATAATTTCTTCTCAGCACACTTATGACCTTTAGTTTATTTTCTATCACAACTGTAGCAAATCCCTTTTGCTCTTTTTTCTTCCAATTTTTGTGGTGTCAACCTTGTAGGTTGTGGAAATCTAGGAGTAGCAACACTTCCCTCTTTATAGAAGTGAGTGGTAGGCTTCCTTGTCGCCATAATTTTACATTCAATTTTTCTTTCCAACTTGAATGCCTTCTCCAATGAATCAGGTTCCAAAACGCGAACTTCATGTTGGATGTTATCCTTTAAAGTACCTATGAAGAGATCAATCATGTGTTCCTCTGGAATATCAGTTACCCTTATATTCAATTTTTGGAAGTCCTCAATGTGCTCCCCCATTAAACCCTTTGGTTTGAGATTTATCAATTGGCTAAAGAAGGTGTTGCTCTTTGTATCCTCATAATGTGCTATCATTTCCTCCATAAAAATTGACCAAGTGACAATTTTTTTACGGGAGCAAAGCCATCGATACCATACAAATGTATTTTGTTTTAAATGTAAAGTTGCAATGCGTACCTTTTGTGTGTTTTTCACATTATTGAGATCAAAATATTGCTCCATCTGTAGTATCCATGTTACAGGATCCTTTCCATCAAACTTCCTCATATCCATTTTTTGAATATGGTGGTTCTTCCCGCCAACATTAGAGTTTATGAAATCACGATTAACATTTATTTTGTTCTCATCATGAGTTTCCTCTACTATCTTTTCACCATTAGGAAACATTTCTTGTATCAACTTTTTCAAACCTTCCATGTTTGCTTTTAGATCATTCTTCATGTTTTCCATTTTCTCATCGATCTTAGCTTCCATGTCATCCATCTTAGATTCCATGCCAGCTTCCTTGCCATCTATCTTAGATTCCATGCCATTCTTCAAACCATCCATCTTAGATTCCACGCCTTTCTTCAAAACTTCCATGTCATTTTTTGTTGCTCTTTGCGAAAGCGAAATTTGTTGCACTTGCTCTTATAATTTTGATATGTCATGTTGCTATTCTTCGTCTTCATGAGTCATAGTAGAGCTTTCTAAAGGCTTAATGGGTGTTGAATTATTTTTAGGGGCCATTTTAGAATCCAATACTAATATATATTCTACAATATGCCCTTGGAATCAATTCAACTTGATTTTTCAAACAAGACTTATGCAATTTGGAAAAAAAAAAATACACACCTTTTACTTGCTTTTAAGGAGCTCAATATTGAAATTGAATTATCTCTATAATTGTAGTTCCTAAATATCTAAAATTCAGCCCTGTAGTAGCTCTCTGAAGCTTCTTTCAAATGCCACAGGTCTGATCTGATTTGGATTCTTCAAGGTAAAGTTATGTCCAATCTCCCACAATGACCCAATTTTGGACTGGTTCAGTAGAGCGAACTTGTACGACTTGCCACGTGTCACTGTTTCCTCATTTGGCTCTGAACCTGATAGACCAAAAACTAAAGTACGTGCACTTGTGGCCACTTTTTACAGCATTCCAATATGATGCTTAGAGAGAGAGCTATGAATATTTTCCCGCATTCACCTCTTTGAGATGAAATTCAGAAGCCTCAAAAAGCCCTAACTTCCACAGATCATATCTCTGAAAATATTTCGAACCAATATCTGAAATTTTGCAACAATGTTCCTTAGGATTGTGGCTTCACACTCTAAAAATTTCAGCTTTTGAACCTTCGTAGAAAAAAATTTATTACGAAAATACTACGATGACCTGTTTAGGTTAAATTCAGGAGCCTGCAAAATTACCTAATTTGCACAGATCATATCTCCGAAAATATTGCAAACCAAGCTCTAAAATTTTGGAACGATGTTCCTCGGGATTTTGGCTTCGCTCTCTAAAAATTTCAAATTTTGAACCTTTGTATAAAAAAATTTATAGCAAAAATTCCACGATGACCTGTTTGGAGCAACGAAACCCTAGAATCTCAAAGCTTTGATACCAAATGTTGTGAAACCAGCTCCAAAAAGAGAAGAAAAGAGATATCAACGCCTTAGAAATAAGCCACTTCGGGGGGAAACTCAATACATTACATTAATGAACAATTCTTGATGATTCAAATTACAAAACCTCCTTTTCGATCATAGGAGTCCATGGGACCATAATGTAATCCTAGTGGGGCCACAATGTAATCCTAGTCGACCTAACAATAATAATTTAAGGGCACAATAATAACAATATGGGGGTTACAAGGGTACAATAATAACAATAAAGGGGTTACACTAACAACAATAAGGGACTATACTAGTAATATAGGGACCTAACAGATAGACTTAGACAATTTTTTGGAATAAATACTATTTTCAAAAGAGCAGCAAAAGTGGGTCACAAAGATATTGGATTATGACTTTGAAATCATATACAAAAAAGGGAAGCTAAATGTTGTTGCAGATGCACTCTCAAGAAAGGATGAAGAGGTGGAAGCATTGTTTTATGCAATTTCTATTATCCAACTTGATTGGATAACCGAAGCAAGAGATGAATGGAAGAAGGACGAAAAAGTGTGGACACTCATTCAAAATTTGAAGCAAGATCCTAGTACATCTGGTACATTTAGTTGGAAAAATTATTCCTTATGGTACAAATATACCTTCTATATTTGTAAGAATTCCCAAATAAAACAAAATATTCTTTTGGAATTTCACACTTCTCCTTTAGGAGGACACTCAAGATTTTTTAAAACTTACCACGGGGTGAAGAAATAATTTTTTGGGATGGCCTTAAATCTGATATTCAAAATTTTGTGACAGAATGTTTAGTTTGCCCGCAAAATAAAGTTGAGACAATTAATACCCCAGGTCATCTACAGCCTTTATACATTCCAAGTCAACGTTGGGAGGAGATTTCAATGGATTTCATCACGGGTTTACCTAAGTCCGAAGGAAAGAGTGTCATCATGGTGGTAGTTGATAGAATTACCAAGTATGCACACTTTTGTGCATTATCTCATCCATTTAAAGAAAGTACAATTGCTACCGCATTTATGGAAACAATTCAAAAGGTACATGGAAACCCAAAGATTATGGTAAGTGACAGAGATCCCATTTTTACTAGAAATTTTTGGACGAAATTATTTTCTTGTTTGGGTACTCAACTAGCTCATAGCTCATCTTATCATCCTCAATCTGATGGTCAAATTGAGATAGTGAACAAATGTTTGGAAGGATATCTTCGTTGTTTTGTATCTGATAAACAAACACAATAGGTCAAGTGGTTACCTCTGGCGGAATGGTGGTATAACACTACCTTCCATACTGCAGCAAAAATGACCCCATTTATGGCACTTTATGGATATCATCCACCGTCCATCACATCATCTTTAAGAGAAAATTATAAGGTACAAGCAGTGGAAGATCACATGGATCATCAACAACAAGTTCTCAAACTCTTAAAGGATAACCTCAATTTGGCACAAAATCAAATGAAACAACAGGTAGATCAACATCGCAACGAGAGAAGTTTTGATGTAGGAGACTGGGTATTTTTACGGCTACAACCTTACAAACAAATTTCCCTAAAGAAAGCTAAGAAGGATGATAAATTATTTCCAAAATACTATGGTCCTTACAAGGTGTTGCAAAATATTGGTACTATGGCATACAAATTGGAGCTTCCGTCTTCTTCGCGAGTGCATCTAGTTTTCCATGTTTCATGCTTAAAGAAGGTTATAGGCAAAAAAATTCCAGTTCAAACAATATTTCCATAACTTGATGAGGAAGGAAAAATCATACTGGAACCTAAAATAGTCACAGAAACAAGAACTCGATAGCTACGAAATCGATCAATTTCAAAGTATCTCATCAAGCAGAAGAACTTACCCAATGAAGATTCTACATGGGAGTATTAGAATTTTATATAGAAGCATCCAGAGCTACTCAAGCGTTGAGGACAACATTTTTTTGAAGGAGAGGAGCATGTTAGGTCCCCATATTACTAGTGTACTCCCTAATTTTTATTAGTGTAGCCCCCTTATTGTTATTGTTGTGCCCCTGTAACCCCCATATTGTTATTATTGTTCCCTTACATTATTATTTTTAGGTCAGCTAGGATTATATTGTGATCCCATGGACCCCTATATATAGAAGGAGGTTTTTTTATTTGTATCATCCAAGAATTGTTCATTTATGTAATTTATTGGAGTTTTCCCCCTCGAAGTGGCTGATTTCTAAGGCATTGATCTCTTCTCTTATATTTTTGGAGCTGCTTTAATAACAATATCAACCACATTGGTAAATGTAGTTGTAGATGTGTTTCAAATACGTCGATAGGCATATATCAACCACATATCTAAATGTGGTTGTGCTAGATGTAAGTGCCTCGACCGTCCTATGCAATGATTTATACGCTTTAAATGATCATTTCAATACTGATAAGGCTAAATTAGAAGATCCTTCAAAAACCGTGAATTTTCAAAGAGTCTACGATTTTGTGGATGAAAATGGTGACATGTCACCTCACGATTGAGGAGATCAGTGGTTTTTAAAGAAGCTTGAAATACAAATGTTTGATGAAAGTGAAGAGTCCATCATTCGTCCTCTTTCCAACATCGAGGGTGGAAATTTCAAATTCCAGCAATTTATTTCATCATACTAATCGATATGCTAGGACATTGGATTCGATAATAATCACGAGGAGGGGGGGAGGCATATCGCCTGAGGATATGATAGAATTGTTCCAAATATTTGATAAAAAACAGAGCCCCTCTTCCGAGTCACTACA
The DNA here is from genome assembly GCA_034641835.2 of Pinus albicaulis. Classification (NCBI taxonomy): domain Eukaryota; kingdom Viridiplantae; phylum Streptophyta; class Pinopsida; order Pinales; family Pinaceae; genus Pinus; species Pinus albicaulis. The sequence goes on from CM076570.1 coordinate 204,355,322, forward strand.
ACAAATTCTCCACAATCCGTACTGTGAGGGAATATATTTAGGTAACTACGAAATAATACTTTGCAAGTTTGATTTTGACTCCATTGACTTTTTTGTTGTGTAACCAGCTCCAAAAATAGAAGAAAAAGAGATATCAACGCCTTAGAAATAAGCCACTTCGAGGGGGAAACCTCCAATACATTACATAAATGAACAATTCTTGGATGATACAATTTACAAAACCTCCTTTCTATATATAGGAGTCCATGGGGCCATAATGTAATCCTAGTGGGGCCACAATTTAATCCTAGCCAACCTAACAATAATAATTTAAGGGCACAATAATAACAATATGGGGGTTACAAGGGTACAATAATAACAATAAGGGGGTCTCCTTCAAAAGATTGTTGTCCTCAACGCTTCGAGTAGCTCTAGGTGGCTTTGTATAAAATTTGATCCTCCCATGTAGAATCTTCAATGGGTAATTTCTTCCACTTGATGAGATACTTTGAAATCGATCGATTTCGTAGTCGTTGAGTTCTCGTTTCCCGTGATGTTGATCTGCCTGTTGTTTCATTCGATTTTGTGCCAAATTCAGGTTATCCTTTAAGAGTTGGAGAACTTCTTGTTGATGCTCGATGTGATCTTCCACTACTTGAATCTTCGAATTTTCCCTTAAAGATGATGTGATGGATGGTGGATGATATCCATAAAGTGCCATAAATGGGGTCATTTTTGCTGCAGTATGGAAGGAAGTGTTATACCACCATTCAGCAAGAGGTAACCACTTGACCCATTGTGTTTGTTTATCAGATACAAAACAACGAAGATATCCTTCCAATCATTTATTTACTATCTCAGTTTGACCATCAGATTGAGGATGATAAGATGAGCTATGAGCTAATTGAGTACCCAAACAAGAAAATAACTCCGTCCAAAAATTTCCAGTAAAAATGGGATCTCTGTCGCTCACAATAACCCTTGGGCTTCCATGTAGCTTTTGAATTATGTCCATAAATGTAGTAACAATTGTACTTGCTTTAAATGGATGAGATAATGCACAAAAGTGTGCATACTTGGTAAGTCTATCAACTACCACCATGATGACACTCTTTCCTTCGGACTTAGGTAAACCCGTGATAAAATCCATTGAAATCTCCTCCCAACGTTGACCTGGAATGGATAAAGGTTGTAGAAGTCCTGGGGTCTTAATTGTTTCCACTTTATTCTGTTGGCAAACCAAACATTCCGCCACAAACTTTCGAATATCAGATTTAAGGTCATCCCAAAAAAATTCTTTCTTCACCCTGTGGTAAGTTTTTAAAAATCCCGAGTGTCCTCCTAAAGGAGAAGTGTGCAATTCCAGAAGAATCTTTTGTTTTAGTTGGGAATTATTACAAAGATATAAGCGATCTTTGTACCATAAGGAATCATTTTTCCAACTAAATGTATCAGATGTACTAGGATCTTGTTGCAACTTTTGAATTAGTGTCCACACTTCTTCGTCCTTCTTCCATTCATCCCTTGCTTCGGTTATCCAATCTGGTTGGATAATAGAAATGGCACAAAGCAATGCTTCCACCTCTTCATTCTTTCTTGAGAGTGCATCTGCAACAACATTAAGCTTTCCTTTTTTTGTAGATTATTTCAAAGTAATAACCCAACATCTTTGTGACCCATTTTTGCTGCTCTTCTGAAGATAGTCTTTGTTCCAAAAAGTGTTTAAGACTATCATGATCAGTTTTTACCTTGAAGTGTCTTCCCATTAGGTAAGTTCGCCATTTATTTAGTGCATGAAGTATTGCTAACATTTCCTTCTCATAAATAGGTTTCTGTAAATACTTTCCTTTGATTGGACGACTTTCAAAATCAATGGGTCTTCCTTCCTGCATTAAAACAACACCAATTCCATTTCCCGAGGCATCAAATTCCACAATAAAGGTTTTTGTGAAGTCTGGCGTAGCTAAGACCGGTGCTAGGCACATTGCCTCTTTAAGATGTTCAAAGGCCTTAATTGCTTCAGGAGTCCATGAAAATGCATCTTTCTTCAATAATGTTGTTAGAGGTGCTACTATTCTCCCATAATTCTTAACAAACTTGCGATAATACCCTGTTAACCAGAGAAATCCTCGCAACTGCTTTATGGTTGTGGGGACTTTCCATTCCTTAATGGATTTAATTTTGTTAGGGTCTACTTTAACACCCTCGTGAGATACAATATGACCCAGATATTCCACCTCTTGTACTCCAATGAAACATTTGGATGTTTTTGCATATAATTGTTTCTCCTGCAATAGTTTGAGCACCCTGTCAACATGTTCAACATGATCCTTCCAAGACCTGCTGTAGATTAGTATATCATCAAAAAATACTAGCACAAATTTTCTAAGGAAGGGTTTGAAAATGGAATTCATCAACCCTTGAAATGTAGAAGGTGCGTTGGTAAGGCCAAAAGGCATGACCAAAAATTCATAATGACCCTCATGAGTTCAAAATGTTTTTTTTGGAATATCTTCAGTCTTCATTCTAATTTGATGATATCCTGAACGAAGATCCAACTTGGTAAAATAAATTGCTCCATGTAATTCATCCAATAATTCATCAATCACAGGAATGGGAAATTTGTCTTTAATGGTGAGCTTATCGAGCTCCCTATAATCCGGACACATTCGCCATGATCCATCCTTCTTGTGTACCAATACTACAGGAGCAGAGAAAGAACTTTGACTAGGTTGAATTATACCCGCCTCTAACATTTCTGCAATCATACGTTCAATTTCGCTCTTTTGGAAGTAAGGATATCTATAAGGCCTGATGTTTGGAGGAACACTTCCTGAATCAAATGAATAGCATGATCATGATCACGAATAGGTGGGAGTCCTTTGGGAGTTTCAAACACCTTGGAATGATTGTCCAAGACTTGTTGGAGATCTGCAGAAATAGATGATTTTAATGTTGGAACTTCTAGTGAGCATAATTGTGCAATTACGCCTCGTTGTTCTTTCTTTAGAAGCTTTGTCATGACATTAGAGCTTATTATCTTTCCTGGCTTCCCTACAATACCTCGTAATTTGACTTCCTTTCCTTCTGAAAAAAATTTCAAGAAAAGTTCTTGAAAATTAAAAGCTACCGTCCCCAAAGATTGTAACCATTGTACTCCTAGTACAACATCAGCACCTCCCATAGGAATGGAAAGCATTGGACTATTCAATACATATTCCCCCATGGTTAGCTTGATATTATGGCATTTCCTAGAGCAATTTATAGTTCCTCCATTTGCAACTATCACTTGACATTCTGGTGCTGGGTATAGGAAACAATTTAATTCCTTGGCTACCTTACAATGAATAAAATTATGGGTGCTACCTGAATCAATCAACACTATTACTCTTTTCTTCTTGATATGTCCTTCTATCTTGAGAGTTTGAGGAGTGGTAATTCCTGCCAGTGCATTACACGATATGGTCGGATTCATTTCTTCCTCTTCTAGGGCTGGCTCCTGGTGTATATCCTCTTCTTGTTCATTTTCTTCTTCCTCTTCACAATCTATGTAAATTAATTTCTTCTCAGCACACTTATGACCTTTAGTGTATTTGCTATCACAACTGTAGCAAAGCCCTTTTGCTCTTTTTTCTTCCAATTGTTGTGGTGTCAACCTTGTAGGTTGTGGAAATCTAGGCGTAGCAACACTTCCTTCTTTATAGAAGTGAGTGGTAGGCTTCCTTGTCGCCATAATTTTACATTAAATTTTTCTTGCCAACCTGAATGCCTTCTCCAATGAATCAAGTTCCAAAACGCGAACTTCATGTTGGATGTTATCCTTTAAAGTGCCTATGAAGAGATCAATCATGTTTTCCTCTGGAATATCAGTTACCCTTATATTCAATTTTTGGAAGTCCTCAATGTGTTGCCCCACTAAACCCTTTTGTTTGAGATTTATCAATTGGCTAAAGAAGGTGTTGCTCCTTGTATCCTCATAATGTGCTATCATTTCCTCCGTAAAAATTGACCAAGTGACAATTTTTTTACGGGAGCAAAGCCATCGATACCATACAAATGTATTTTGTTCTAAATGTAAAGTCGCAATGCGTACCTTTTGTGTGTTTTGCACATTATGGAGATCAAAATATTGCTCCATCTGTAGTATCCATGTTACAGGATCCTTTCCATCAAACTTCCTCATATCCATTTTTGGAATATGGTGGTTCTTCCCTCCAACATTAGAGCTTATGAAATCACGATTAACATTTATTTTGTTCTCATCATGAGTTTCCTCTACTATCTTTTCACCATTAGGAAACATTTCTTGTATCAACTTTGTCAAACCTTCCATGTCTGCTTTTAGATCATTCTTCATGTTTTCCATTTTTTCATCGATCTTAGCTTCCATGTCATCCATCTTAGATTCCATGCCATCCATGCCATTATTCAAACCATCCATCTTAGATTCCATGCCTTTCTTCAAACCATCCATCTTAGATTCCACGCCTTTCTTCAAAACTTCCATGCCATTTTTTGTTGCTCTTTGCGAGAGTGAAATTTGTTGCACTTGCTCTTGTAATTTTGATATGTCATGTTACCATTCTTCGTCTTCATGAGTCATAGTAGAGCCTTATAAAGGCTTAAAGGGTGTTGAATTCTTTTTAGGGGCCATTTGAGAATCCAATACTGATATATATTCTACAATATGCCCTTGGAATCAATTCAACTTGATTCTTCAAACAAGACTTATGCAATTCAGAAAAAAAAAAAAAAAAAAAAAAAAAAATACACACCTTTTACTTTCTTTTGAGGAGCTCGATATTGAAATTGACTTCTCTCTATACTTGCAGATCCTCAATATCTGAAATTAAGCCCTATAGTATTCCTCTGAAGCTTCTTTCAAATGCCACAGGTCTGACTTGATTTTGATTCTTCAAGGCAAAGTTATGTCCAATCTCCCACAATGACATAATTATGGACTAGTTCAGTAGAGTGAACTTGTACGACTTGCCACGTGTCACTGTTTGCTCCTTTGGCTCTAAAATTTATAGACAGGAAACTACAGTCTGTTTGTTTCCAGTCAATTTTTACAGAATTCCAATCCGATACTTAGAGAGACAATTATGAAGATTTTCCCACGATCACCTCTTTGAGATGAAATTTGGGAGCCTGAAAAAGACCTAACTTCCATAGATCATATCTTCGAAAATGCTATGAACCAAGATCTGAAATTTTGTGAAGCTGTTCCTCAGGATTTCGGCTTCGCGCTCTAAAAATTTTAGCTTTTTAACTTTCGTAGAAAAAAAAATATAGCGAAAATTCCGTGATGACCTTTTTAAGTGAAATTTAGGAGCCTGCAAAAAGCCCTAATGTCCACAGATCATATCTCCGAAAATATTGTGAACCAAGCTCTGAAATTTTGCGACGATGTTCCTAAGGATTTCGAATTCTCACTCTAAATATTTCAACTTCTGAACCTGCGTAGAAAAAACGTTATAGCGAAAATTCCACGATGACCTGTTTGGAGCAGCGAAACCCTAGAATCCGAAGCTCTGATACCAAATGTTGTGAAACCAACTCCAAAAAGAGAAGAAAAGAGATATCAACGCCTTAGAAATAAACCACTTCTAGGGGGGAACCTCCAATACATTACATGAATGAACAATTCTTGGATGATACAAATTACAAAACCTCATTTCTATATATAAGAGTCCATGGGGCCACAATGTAATCCTAGTCGACCTAACAATAATAATTTAAGGGCGCAATAATAACAATATGGGGGTTATAGGGGTACAATAATAACAATAAGGGGGTTACACTAACAACAATAAGGGACTATACTAGTAATATAGGGACCTAACACTTTTCTAATTTTATGAGTTTGAGTCTAAGAATATGATGTATACGACCTTGATAAGGTGTTTTTATTTTAATATATTTTTTGGCATTTCAGAAAATTTTGACTCTAAAAAATACTTTTTGGAGAATCTAATTCCAACCAACTTCTAAGTGCCGAAACCGTGAGTCCAAGTGTCTCAGTTTAGTTTGAGTTAGTCCAGTTTAGTTGAGTTACACTCCAGTTATTTATTACTGATGTTTCCAATGTAATATTATTTAACTAATCCTTAACACCTAGAAGAGAAATCCTCTACTCCACATCTTTTCAGTTTTCAATTCTTATCATGGTATCAAAGCCAAGTTTACATAAGACTCCAAAGAGAGCAGCAACGAGAGCGAAGTTGGAGCAGCAGAGAGAAGAGGCAAGCTTGCATAAGACTCTTTGACAGAGTAGAAGAAGTTTGAGGAAGGATGAAAACGCCTCCTACAAAGAAGCTGCACCAGAACGGAAAATTCAGGCGAAGCAATTGAAGGCGTCTGTGAAATGAATTGAAGAAAGGTCAACTGAAAATCTATTTTTCAATTTAAAAAAAAAAATACTTTGGGATAACACACTCCAAGCAATGCAACCAAATCATTACTAACGCACCAGTCAAGGGAAAGAGGTGCATTCGTTTGATTTACTTAAAGCAATTTCAAACTCCCACGGGGCTGGAGCTCAAGCACCTGCGTTAGTGTCATTTACCAAAGCAAATTAATATGAAGGTCATCTGATGCATGCATGAAGGTATCACTTCATACATCCTTAAGAAAGGCACTCAAAGTGTTCAAAGGCTTCATATTTCATTCTTTTTCATGAAATACAAAAGTTTTTAAAAGCTTTATTTTAAGGTTTTTAAAAGGGAGGAAGCCAATTTTTTTTAAAAAGGGAGTGTGAATGAAAACATTTATTTTCAAAGTTTTTTTATTAAAAAAAAAACGAAGGCTTCAAGGTATGGTTAAAAATTAAAGGCTTATAAAATATATTGTGAAAATTGCAATATTTTGAAGGAAATTTTTTTTTAAGTTAAAATAAAAAATAAATAAATAAACTTAAAATTGTGAGAAAGTGAAAGTGTGAAAGGCTTGTGAAAGTGAATATGTAAAAATATATTTTTTGAGAAAATGAAATTTTTTATAAGCAAGGTATTTGATCAACATATGTAGACTCGTCTGTTTGTGGAAGTTTGTGGAAGCCAAGCAACGAGGTCATGGGAAAATCCAAGAGGCTAAAGCAAAAGCAAAATATGTTTGAGATCTTTTCATATCTGGAAATAAAGAGGAAAAAGGACACCTTTGCATTAAAATGCATAAAAGAATCTATGGATGAAAGCATTTTTCCCTTGATTTTAGATGCCAAGACAACCAAGGAGGCTTTGGATACCCTTGAGAGGTGTTTTGGTGCAAGGGGGAGCATTGAACTTGAAGATGAAGGTGGCTCTATAACAACATATCTACAGTGAGATGAAGAGTTTGTTGAATTCCACTATGCTCAGCCACAAGTGGTTGATGTCTGTGAAGCAATTGCATAAGCAGCATGAAGATGCTCGTGAACCCACTGTGCATAGCCACAAGTGCACGAAGATTTGTTGATTCTAGCAATAGAGCTTGTTGATGATGATTTCTTGATTCCATCAATAGAGCTTGTTGATGATGACTTGGTGATACCAACAACAGAGCTTGATGATGATGATTTGTTAACTCCAGCAACAAAGCTTGTTGATGACGATTTGTTGATTCCAGCAACGAAGCTTGCTGATGAAGATTTGGTGAATCCAGCAACTAAGCTTGCTGATGAGAGTACAAATATTATGGTAAATCTGGTTGATGCGAAATTTGATCAAGATTTATTGGCTAATGATGACTGGTTGCATATGATGCAACAAAAACATCATATTAGCATCATGCTATTTGGTGAGATAATCCCACTCGAGTCAGTGGAAGACAACCTGTTTGTAGCAGCATAGGTTAGTGAAGAAGAAACAGAGATAAAAAAAAGACAGAAACAGATATGACAGATGCAAAGAAAGAAGTCTGCAAAGGGAAAGCAGAAACAGAGATAGAGGAAGAGGAAAAGAAGGAAGCGCAACAGAAGAAATTTTCCATTGTAGAGCAGAAGAATCAAAACCAATGTGGTTTTGGAGATGTTTTGACACTTACCATTGATTTCCAATGTGCAGGTAAATAGAAAAATTATGAAGAAGAGTTAATATTTCTTGAAACATGGCTTGCAACACCATGTCAAGATGAGGTCTACGTAGAAGCTGTAGATATGAATGTTGAATAAAGCATGCATGACAAACATGTCAATGAAATTTTCAGGTATTAGAGTTATGGAGAGATAAAATATTATTCTAATCTTATGTTGGAGCAGATCAATGATGAAAATCACACTACAGAAGACAATATGTGGCAACAGCCCACATACAAATCATTTTTTGAAGTAGTCCAGGACATGCTTGGACAACCTGGAACAATAGAAGACCTGCACCAAAAAATGAAGAAACTGAGGTTTGAAGAATACAACAAGAAGAAAATGTTGAAACAATTTAGAGGCTATATGATTTGGAAAAAGAGAAGAAGAAAACTAAATCTAGTTGAAGTCAATTTTTTAATTGTAAGCCTCATTGATACATAGACCAACAGGTATCTTAATTAAATTTTATGTGGTTGTAATTAAGGGGGAGTGTTGGAGAATATAATTCCAACCAACTGCTAGGTGTCAAAATCGTCAGTCCAAGTGTCTCAGTTCAGTTTGAGTTAGTCGAGTTCAATTGAGTTACACTCCAATTATTTATTACTGATGTTTCCAATATAATCTTATTTAACTAATTTTTAATACTCAAAAGAGCAATCCTCTGCTCCACTTCTTTTCAGTTTTCAATTCTTGTCAATACTAACCATGAAGTTAAAATATATGAGTATTAAATACCTTGGAGTTAAAATATATATCACTAGAAGTATATTATACAAATTAAATGACTAAACATATCTCATATTGTTAAATTAAATAAAGTATTAAAAATTAACTAAACTAAGAAAGCTATCTACATCTCAAGTTGTTAAAATTAAAAACAAATTAAATATTGACCAAATTATAACTTTATTTAAAAACCAACATAGATCCATCTTAACCCTAGATCTACAAAATGCAAACATATTTTTAAAATTTAAAACTTCAAAAAACTTTACACATCAAGAGATTTAATCTCTTTTTGTGTTTGATAAATGTGATTAAGATGGATCTATATTGATTTTCTTTATATATATATAGATATAGATCATATGTATATTTCATTGTTTAACTTGTGTTTTTAAATATTTTCTTATTATTAATATTTTATATTAAAAATTGAATGAATTACACAATTTAACTTATATTTTTCTCTCTATATACAGCTTGAGTGGACCTAATGGTTAAGAGCATGTGTTTCATCCTAAGAGGTCAAATGTGCAATACCAAAGGAGGTAGAGTATGTATGCATTCTTAAACTATGACCTTAAAATTGGATAATAATAATAATACATATTAAAATATTTTAGTTGATATAGATATTCAAATAGTATATCCAAAATAATAATATACTCTAAAATATATTAGTTGATATGGATATTTAAATAGTATATCTAAATTCTATATTAAAATATTTATAAGACAAATATAAAATTATAAAAAAAAAACTCTCCAAAGTTGATATAAAATTATATTATTTAATATAGACATCTAAATATTTTATATATAATTCCAAGAGTGAAAGTAAAATATATTTACCATGTCTTTTTGATATTGGATTGTAATACTAACAACCAACCAAGTGAGACTGTTTTTTTTATTTAGAATTTTTTTTAAAGGGACACTTGTCAACTCTATGTTGAATGCTGACAAAATCACACATCACCCAATAGTAGAATGCATATTTCAAAGAAAAAATTATTGAATTATTAATGATAAAATTAATTAATATATAAATTACACATATGTACATTTAACAATATTCTTAATGATTCAAATTCATCATCATTTATATGTAAATAGGCTTTGTTACAATACCATGGGTTATCAATACCACATGCTGAAAAAACCATACCTCATTTCATATTCTTTTTTTTTCAATTGAAGAAATCGCGTCTATCGTTGGACCACAACCTCATGACTATAAATCATTTCGTATGAAACTTGTTTATATGACCTATCATGGCTTATTAATATCATATCCCTAAAAAATCATCACTCGCATTCATATGATACATGTTCATATGTCATTATTTTCAATTAGTAAATTTAATTAAAAGTGTAGAAAGGGCATAATTACTTTGGAATTAAATCTCAACATTTGATCTTTACATACTATTAATAATATTCTAGGATATTCCATGGAGAGGATATCCTAACATCCACCTAATAATTATTGATAATTAAATTAACATTTTGGAAGACCTATTCCAAAATAAACATGTATGTCATGCAACTTAAGACAAAAACCATCATTCATATTCCTATGACATATTTTCATATGACAAAAATCATCACTTATATTTCTGTGACACATGTTCATATGAAATTTTTTGAATTAATCCATTTAATTAAAAGTGTAAAAGGAGTATAACTATCTGAATTCATGCCTTTGTGATCTATATTATGGATGTTGAGAGGTCTTTATATAAAATCACATAACTACTTTGGAGTTAAATCTCAACCTTTGATCTATGTATATTACTAAGAATATTCTATGATATTCTATCGAGTTTAAATCCTTACTATCAATCTAATAATTATTGATAATTAAATTAAAAATTTTGAATTCATATTCCTATCTAAACACATTTATAGACCTAATTACCAAACTAAACAAAGATGTCATGTAGAACTAGAATAACAGAGCACATATCTCAAAAAATACCATGATAACTTGACCATGACAATTCCATGCAATTGTTGTCCAAAAAGAAAATGATGTATTTTTTTCCTTGGGCATTATTATTTTTCTTTTTAATAAAATAAATTGTGTGAATATGTTAATATTAATTATTCAATTTTTATAAATTTTTGGATTTTAAATACAACTTGTCAATATTATTTATTTTGGATGCGTATGGTTTTAATCGAGAATCTCATGGGACATAATTCCTCATTATCAAGGAAATCGCCGATCAAGTCACTACCCATGGGCTCAAAGAAGTTAACATTTTTTTTGTAACCTAGCACAAAAAGGATTCTTTTTGTAATCTAGTACAAAACTATTTATATTAATATAATAAGTTTTTCATAGATAACATATTATCGCCAAAAAATATGGACATAGACAAAATATGCCTATGGATGGCCATGAAACAAATTAAAAAACACATATAGAAAATAAAAAAAATAAACATTGAAATCACCCAGCTTGAGGTTGATCACCAGTGTGTCCTTTCTTTCCTTTATCTTTTCTACTTTGATCCAACCTTTTGGAGGTGTGGATACTAGAGCTAACTTCAGATTGTTCTGACAATCTAGGTAGGCATCCTTGTTAGAGTATAAGGAGGCTTATTCATGGGTGTGCTTCATGGAACCCGTCAGAGCATTATTATTGACTTCTTCCCTTCTGGTTGGAAAAAATTGGATCTCCTAACCTCTTTTACAGGGCTTTCAAAGATCTGAATTCTAGGCCTCATCCATTGAGAGCTTGTAGTCATGAAAATTGTCATATTATTGTTCCAAAGAAGAGGAATCCTCTTGTTGTCAAGGAGGCAGTTTGCATGGATTACATTCTTTAGAATTGGGCTTCCGTTTGACTGATATTTTAGAACAAGAGATCTGATCATGACCAGTTTGATGGAAAAGTCGACATCGAAAAGCATTTATCTTGTAGTCTCGTTGTTGAGTCGAGTGAATATATCCTATTTTTAAATTAATTTTGTCAGGAAATCCTCTATTGATGTCGAGTTATACGAAGATGCTGCCATAGGTGAAGACTCCACATTCACCTCGTAAGGGATCTATGGCTAGAAAATGGCCCAAGGTGTTTCCAATACCTTTAAACACTGAACAATGTCATAGATGGGTCATCGAATTCAGGAGTTGAACCCAAATGTGTAGCTTTATGATCACACTTATAGAGGGGTCAAAATATGGGAACCAAGGGGACAGGAAGAGCCCAATTTTTCCCCAAAACCAAGGCCTCTTGGGAAGAGCATTATGAGAATTTGCATCATTGTCAAAAATGATGATGATGAAAGCCTTTGAACAGAAGATGACACTGCATGCCTTGTTCCAAGTTGAATGGATCCTTTGGTAAAGGTTTTTTGAACATAGCCATATCCAATTGAAATGAAAGATGTGGTCATTACCTACCAACCCCTCATAGATTCCATCTAGATATGGATGAGTTATTTCAATTGCAATGACATCCTCATATTTTTCTATTATAAAAGGACCCGGAGCAGCCTGGGCCTAAGCCACCTCGCCTAAGGGAAGGTGACGTCCTTGAGGCGACACTGCACTTTGGGGAACCTCGTTTCAGACCGTGGCTTTGTAAGAGAAGGCTTGGGAAGAAGAAGCATTTCCCAAATCTCCCCCACGTAGTCAAAGGGCCAAGAAATATAGCTCAAAAAGGTTAACATTAAATCCATTTAATTTACAGTTATTTTTATTTATTTTTAATTTTAATTGCAATTATAAAAATAAATAAATAATTTTAATTTTAATTATTTTGATAGGCATGTTTATTTTGGAATTATCAATAGTTATTAGGTGGATGTTGGGGATTTAAGATTTTTAAAATATTCATAGTAATATACACAAATGAAATAATAAAATGTGTCTCCAAAGTAATTATGTTTTCTTTGTCATTTTAATTAAATTGATTACTTAAAAAAATATCATATAAATAAGTGACATATAATCCATGGTATTGACCCATAGTATATTAAGAAAAACTTATTTCCGGGTAAATTGGAGCTAAATCTCCATGGTAAAGTGTGTGTGTCTGTGTGTGTGTATAACAAAGTTATAATTTAGTTAGTTGATATGATTTTTTAAATTTTTAGTAATGTGAGATGTATGTCTTATGGGGTAAGTGTTTAGATGTTTGTTATGAACTGATGGCTATCTGTGTTTACCTTCCATTTAATTTATATAGTTTTGCTAATTTTTTTCATTCTCGTAACCAGAAAAAACAATTTTTACACCAATTTTAGTTCAATAAAAAACAATTTTTTACTTCAACCAAAACTTCCATTTTGGATGTGAAAAATATATATTTAGTTTTATGAGACTTTTAAATTAAAAACTTTAGTAAAGTTTATAATTATTAATTTTATTATTTTAAATTCAACTTTTTTATAAAATATATAATTATGTTTATCATTTAATTAGTCTAAATAATAAATGAAATGGTTCTTTTACTAGAAAATTTTGAGTGCCTCACAGGTTTGTATTTTTTTTAGTGTTTTGAATTCATTTATACATTAAAAGTACATTATAGACAACAATAAATCACAATCTTGATAGAAATTATGTTATCGTAAAACCATTTCATCCATTAGATAGACTGGTCCTTTATCATTTTAAATTTCAAATTCAATATATATATATAAAGATATTTATTTGATTTTGTCACTAAAGATATAAAAATAGTTTTTATGTTTCTATATTATTATTAATTATAACAATTTAATTTAAAGATTGGATTCTAATATTGCATTTTAGGGAAGTGACATATATTTTCAACCATTAGATTTAATTAAAAAAAAAATGGCTTGACCTATGTGGAATTTGAACCTTCGGCTTCATAATTTACATAATATTTCATAACAAAATTATCCCCAATATATTCAATTAAATTATAATATTTAAATTGAGTTCCTCTAATTATTTTCTTCAGTGTAATGTTTTTCCTAAATATAACTTTCATTTTGCATCCAAAAAGTTATATTTAGATGTCAGGAAAAAGTTTAAATTTAAAACTTTTGTAAAGTGGGTTATTATTTCGTTTATTATTTTAAATTCATTTTTTTTAATGGAATAGATAATTTTGCTTTATCATTTTAAATTTTAAATTCAAGATATATATGAAAATATTGTGTTTTATTTTATAAATAGTTTTTAGGTATTGATATTATTAATGGTAATAATTTAATTATGGTCATGTGTTTGTTTATTTTGGAATAAGGCTTCTAAAATTTCAATTCGGTTATTAATTATCATGTAAATAGTATGGATATAATTTTTATGGAAAATTATAAAATATTCTTAGTAGTATTTATAAATAATAGGTTGAGATTTATGGCCAATATGTTATTTTTCCTTTCTAATTAAATTGATTAATTAAAAAAATGTCATATAAACAAGTATAATATGAAATGAGTTATGGTTATATGAAATGAGTGATGGTTTTTTGGGCATGTGATATTGATAAGCCATGATATTGACCTATGGTATTGTAATAAATACTATTTACAAATTAAAATTATTTATAGTAAAGTGTGCATGAATCTCCATGGGTAAGAATCTTGTTATATGTTATTTTAAATGAATATATGGGTGAATACATGAAGATTGGTTACACTTCTAGGTCAAATGTGGTGACGAAATTTCAAGTTTTTCCTCTTTTATTGAATTGTGTTCCTAAAAATTCATATAAGCATTGTGAATTTTGATTCTGAGTAAAAAACAAACAAGTGGATAATTATGTTGTTGTCCTATTGATATTTTTCGTAAAATAATTTAGTGCCGTATAATCTCTCATTTTTCCATTAAATGCAACACTTGTCCTTACAAATTTTCTCGCATCTTAAAAGGTATGTGTGTGTTCACGTAGCATAACTTAGTCTAAAATATGTAATTTTTAGAACAAATACATATATGCATGATCTACACTGAGAGAAATAATTTTTTCATATTAATTTTTTTTTTTATGAAAATTTATATTTTTTATTATTTTTCGAAGTTGGCGAAGTAATATTTCAATTGCATTTTAGAGACACATGTGTTCACGTAAGATAGTTTTCGACTCTTCAAATAAATTGAAAAACCAAGAGTATCATTTTGAAGAGGACTTGTAAAAGAAGATACTTGTTTTTTTTGAAAAAATTTCATTATGTATATTTTATGTTATTGAATTTTTATTCAGCCCCTTTGAAATCGTACAAAAAAAATTCTAGTATTATGTTTAAAAGAAATTAGATGAAAAATATCATATGAAATTGAAAGTGTCAAATTCATATGCCATTGGACATAGGATTATTTCAGGAATCCAACATGATCAACTCCATTAGTTAAGGATAAATTATGATCTAAATTTGATAGGGTACAAAATGGGGTTGCAGATAAATGTGCAAAAGGGGTACTGAAACTGTAATTTTTAGGACCTTGGTAGCCCAATCGAGAACTTCAAACACGCAATTGAGCCCTTAAATTCAAAATAAAAATTGTTCGATCGAGCGTTAAAGAAGCCCCCGATCAAGCCGTCGAGGTAGTTAACGAGTAGTTCGATCAATCCTATTGCTCGATCGATCCCTTAAAAGGCTAACCACCACCTACCAACTTTTATTAATGTTATTTATATGTAAAATTTTATGTCCTAAGAGCATGATCGAGCCCCTGTTGTCAACCCGAAAAATAAATAAATAAATAAATAATTAGTCTAAAATATAATGAAAAAAAAAACAAATAGAGCATAAAGAAATGTTAGAGCATAAAAATTACACAAGGATTCACAACAAACATGGGAAACTGTAGATTTGGAATTAGAAAAGGAAATAAATTATCATCCACAAAGGAAATGAAAGAAAAAACTAGAGAAAAGATGAGAAAAAGACGTCAGACATTGAGAGAACAAGAAGGTCAAGAAATTCACGCAAATACAAGTAATTCAAATTGTCTCACTTCTCATATTACTTGCTCCATATTGTATGCATTAGGAAATATGATTGAAAACCAAAAATAAATGGAGAATGAAATAATAAAACTAAAATAAAATAAGCATTGAAAGTAATACCATGTAGTTAAAAATTGAGATGTAACAAATACTAAAGAAAACCACTTGAAATCATGCAAATTATTGAAAACTACTTGAAACTGGATGCAAATTATTGAAAACCACTTGAAACCATGCATTAGAGGAAATTTAAACCTAAAAGTGCCCATGAAATTTTCATGTAATTTCCATGTCATAATATGTAAACCAATCAAAATATTTTAAATTTAAAAAGAGGTATATGTAACTATTTTGGAGGGAAAAAAATAAAAACTAATTTTTTAATTGTATTTTTGGCTTATCCCCTTGTAGATTTACTCAAATTTCAATTGTAAACACTCGTTGGATACAGAATTAAATTTCACATCCAACGAGTACCCATTATGAATACTTTTGAGAAGACCCACATTAATAAAAAATGCAAATACATTAAAAAATTGTGTTAATAATTAATAAACAAAACTATAAAATTTAAATTCTAATAATTTTTTATATTATATATAATTAAATAAAACTAATCAAATAACATTAAATCATCAAATACTAATTATTTATAAAATATAATAACAAAATATCTTATTTTTCTTATCATAATTACTCATTAAAGATACATTATTAATATTTTCAGATATATTTTTTGCATTTCATTTATTATAAAATATTACAACAATTCATAAATCATTCAAATAAAATATTAAAACCATTTATAAACCATTCAATTTAATCAACACAATTTAACCAATAGAATTGTATTAATAGCCATTTTTTTAATAAGTATTATATTATTTATAACTAAATAAAAAATATTAAAATTAAATAACATCGTTAAAATTAAATCATTAAATTATATATATATATATATAATAAATATAATATTTATCTTAATGTAATCACTTGTTAAAAAAATGTAATTGGAATTTTTCATATATTTATTTACATTTCATTTATAATAATTTATAAACCACTCAATTTAATCAATAGAATTATATTGATAACCTAAGTTACAGTAATTATGCTTTTGATAAAAAAAAATTAATCATATGAGATGATAAATGTTAAAGGTGCCACCACCACACTTAATTAACACATGTGACATGCTCTCATCTTGTCTTAACACTCAACATGCAAACAACTCTAGGAATTTATGATTTCATGTGGGATGTGTTAATGCTTTAACTAGATGGTTTGAATTTAATGTTGCTCATATGAAAGCATGCCGAAATGGTAGTGGCCATTACTCTTGCCCCATCATTCTCAACTGAAGGTTCACTTTGGACATTCATTTCCCTTTGACTCCATCATAGTCTATTGCTATTTTAGTTTGGGACTATGAGGAACTGATTGTTTCTTTCCTCCTTTTAGTTGTTTCCTTATTTTCTTTCTCTGTTTCTTAATCTTATTCATGAGTTTTCTCCACCTCACTTATACACGAGTGAGAGGAAGAATTCTCTATGGAAGTTGGTTCTCTATGAATTTACTTATTTTCAAGACTTTATGTATTGGATGGATAGGCTTCGGTGCTCTATAGATTCGAATATATGGTGAGGCAACAAGCTTACGTTCACCATCGTAGTAGTAATGTGGCAAGGAGTAGTGGGGTTCTTACACTTGTTTAAGGGTTGAAGCCTTAGCTTAAGATTGCAAGAAACAAATTCCTAGTGGTGGCATTGTGCAAAAAAAGAAAAAGCAATGACATTGCCATCACATCATACTTATTTAATAATATTGAGTCTTGATTTTTTGAACACACTCCCTCAATACTAGATGCATTTTTTGGTTTTTAATTTTTGTGTCAATACTAGAGCCAAACAATTTGATTTTAATAATTAAGAATAGAATTTTGAAAGGAATTTTTTTTTTTACTTTTATAGGATCTTAATTTTTCACATGGACTCCTTTAAATGGATTTAGCTCATCATCCTGCCATATTTTTTCCATTTTTATACACTTAGACCAATAGGATAGGAACAACATTACTCGTAATGTAGTCACCAACTCAACAAGATGACACCTTACTTCATTGAAACCTTAACTATCATTTTTATTGGAATTTTTCTATAAACTAGCTCTGGAAATGAAATGGAAACCATAACCATCATGCATACATAAGGTTAAACCTTTTACTTCCCCAATTCCAATTTTTTCCTTCAAATTTGATTCCCTGTTACTTTCTTTATTGTTATATTATTTATATATACAATTGGTTTAAGGTCCTATTTATTTTAATACTAATAATGTATTCTTTGACACTAGATATCCAATTGATTCCTGTAGGAAATCTCCTACTCTTATACTAGTATCACCCTTTTTTTTGCTAAGGTGGAATACAATTAAACTATCCTAATTAAGAAAAAATAAGGATCCTTATTGAGTTAAGTTGTCCCAAAATCAATAAGTCATAGATGAGACCATCCTATTTTTATTGTGAGGCGAATTTGCTTATGATTTGGAGTTCATTTTCAAGGGGTCGAGATCATCATCATCCTTGAGGTTGAATTAACGAACTATTTGCTAGCATTGTATTTCTGGTTTACATATTTATATTTTCCATTTAAACCCTCCTATCAAGTTAATAATATTTTGATTGTGCCTTTGAAATATTTATGTTGTAATTTTTTATTACTTTGTTCACAAAATGTTTGAATAAATAGTTTTTTACAAAATGTTTGACGAAATGTATCAAAACGAATTTTAAAATTGTATTCGATTGTATTAGCATATGTTAGCAGAAGTATATTACATCATTTCCCTAACACTCCTTTCAGACCCAACACACAGCATTCTCCCTTGTACCACTCTCATGGGTCTAGATATCTACCCCTATGAGCCTTTTGAGTAATACCGAGTGTTTCACTTACCACTTCTCTCAGTCATAAACCATTGCAACTATGTTCTCTATGCATCGAAATTATCTATATATGTGTCAATTTCCTTGCACGCCAATTCACTGCTCCCACAAGACAAGAAGTGTAGGTTGGTGTGGATGCATTCTCTCCTTTATGGAGCTTGCACAAATTTTAGAGAAACCCATTGATATTTGAATTTTATATTGAGAAAACCCACTCTACAATTTACCCTATATATGCCATTGTTGACCCCTTGTAATAGATATACCTACTCCAATAATTTGACACACGTTCAAGAGGCCTCCTCGACAAGTCCTCCATGGGCCTACATTGTCTCCTTTATACAAATTGGTTTGAGGGTAAATACTTGGAGACTAAAGATACCTACGCAATTAGAAGTGGAAGAAGATCTTGTACTAATTGAGATCATCATATATTCTTAAAGGAATGATATGATCCATTAACATGCGACCTATTTGGTCTCCAACTCAAAATCCAAGGATTTTTTTTTAACATAAAAAACAAAACATACTTCGTTAAAATTTAAATAGGATTTTACATACATTTATGGAAGAGAAAGGGACACTGACACCATACATCTCTAGAATTACAAGAGAGAGATAAAATCCAGGCATATAAATTTGGACGTGTCTACAAAAAAATATCCAAGACCAAAAGGGAACAAAGATGAAGCTCCAATACATTGAAAGATGAAAAGGAACCGAGCCTTCCCTAAGAGAGGCCCAAAAGGAAACCCAGATAAATCATCTCATGCTCATGAAAAAAACAAACCAGAAAAAGAGGAAAACATTCTCGGGTTAGGTCGTAAAGTAGCCCGACTCACAAATAGCTCCGTTAAGAAGGATTTAAAAAAAAACAGCCCTGGTTGGAGAGGAAACCCACACTTGGAAAGGGCATCCACCTCCAGATTTTTCTCATGATATACATGATGAAAAGAGATGTTGAGGAAATATGGGAGAATAGATGTGATATTGGCCATCCAATGGTGAAGGAGAGGGACCTCAAGAAAGTTCCTCCCATGGACCCATTCAATAATCATTTTTGAATCCCTGACAATATTGATCTTATCTAAAGCAAGCCATACAACACACTAGAGCAACCCCTCACAGAGAAAAATCTCAGCCCGACAGTTGGTCCCACACCCTCTATACTAGAAAAAACGATATGCTCGAGCAAGTTAGAGCTTGATAAAAGCACCACATCCACACATACCTCCTGTAGAGGCCCCATCAAAGAATCCAATTGGAAACGAGTCCCCCACGTCCTCGAAGGAGACATGGTGCAGGGGAGTCCTAGGGTCACAAGGTCCAATCTCAAGGAAGTGCTCAAAATCCATGGATTTAACCTAGAGAAAATTCCATTCCATCCATGTCTACATTCAAATTGGGACTCCAACTATTGCACCTCCAATCATGAGTTTGTACTTCAACTCAACACCAAATCATGAGCTTAAAGTCTAGTTGTGAGTGTAGAATTTACCATAGAGGGCATCTATTGAAGTGCAAGGTAACTACATGAAGGAGAGGAAATAATTTTTTTCATGCTAACCCATGGATTTCCAAAACCAAATATTTGCAGTTTCTATTAGACTCAATTGGTTATGCTATACCTATTGATTAAGCTACATTTTCTATCATATGTCACTACTATCCTAGACATGTAACACTATTATGGGACATGAATTTAACATTTTATTGTGCAACAAGTCATCATTGGAGGCATAAATAAATGGAAACCATTGAGAAATAGTGGAAGAGAGTCTTTGATCCTCGTTAAATTCCAGTCATTCAAATGCAGTTATAGAGGTGGCCTTCCTAAATACTTCTTCATTGTATCATCCTATGATACCACAATAGTGAATATGATAATCACAAAGAAGAATGTATTAGGCTGAGAAACTGAATGTATTATTGAAAGCCATAGTTGGCTTAAAGAAGGACCTCGCAAAAAACTCATTACATTACTTCACCACGCAATACTAGAGTTCCTACTTGGATATGTTACCAACAGGGTGGAAAGTGCTATATATTTTTCATTGTATATTAAAACATATTCATTGACGTGTTATTTCCATTTTGAGACCAAGTATTTTCCTTAATTGCATTCATTACAAGTAAAAAAATTTTGCCTATTATAGTTATCCCAAAGGAAGAGGAAAAGTTGCTCTTGCTACAACTTCTCCAACATTTGTTCATTATTATTTTTTGTAAAAGAATACTCATTGTGCAGTTGTGCCTATCTAGAATTGGGAGTTGTTAGTCTTGTATATGTTTATGGGTGAATATTTGGTTGAAGCCGACACCCTTCATTTACTTGATTTTTTTAGAATATGGCTAGAATTGATTAGTTATAAGAGTTACTAAACACTCTATTAGAATCTATTGTTGATTGTATTGTCAAAATAAACAAGGCCACTCTCATTAATATTCATACTTGTTCACAAGATGCATAGGAAAAGATTGAATTACTTAAGCTTGAGTCACAACTCCAATGAAATGAATTATGGCAAAGGAATCATCATTTTGAATTGGTTCTGGTTTAGAATAACTCTGTTTTTGAGTTTGAGGTTGAAAACAAGCACACGATCAATTTTATGATGCCACTTTGGGAGAAAATTCAAAAGAAGATGAATAATTTTAGCTTGAACTTTCCAAGCCCATCATCGGGCCTTGGGAAGAAGTTATCAAAAACAAGCATAAAACTAGCCTTCATTATGAAAAGTAAGTTTATTTTCACATTCCAAACTACTGTAAGCCCATCAAGTTTCAAAGCGTTGGGTTTCTTCAAGATAAATCATCTTCTCTTACTCATTTTCCACATCCACTTCAAATTTACAGATGCCTACATTGTGATCAGGTTGGCCATGTGAAAGATTAGTTTTTTATATTCACCCTTGTGAGCATTGTGGAAAGCATACTCATCATTCTGATAAATGTTCCAGACACAACTAATGCAGGAGAAAATATTCAAATTGGATGGATTTCTTCTTGGCAATGGTATTCAACAACCAAGAAGATATATTGGCCATAACATAGAGTTCATTCTCAAGCATTGACACATCTTTCAATGGAGATATCTTCATCTTCTCAACTTGTATTTGATAGGATGAGAATTTATGGTCATCTATTAGTTTTGAAGTTACTTCAAGCAAGCCTAAGCCACAACATTGACCAGAACTTGCAACCAAAGCCTAGAGTCATGGTCAATCAGTGTTAGAGTTAGAGTTGTAGCTAGAAACATATTAGTGTTCCATGAGCATGATTTTTTTAGTGGCCTGCCTTAAGCCACCACCGGAAGAGGAATTCGGGCACTTCAAGTGAGCCCAAACCATAGCCATAACCATAACCTGCAACCAGAGCTAGAGTTAACGAGTGCCGGAATGAGAGTTATATTTAATTATATAAATATATTTTAGTTGATATATATATATATATATATATATATATATATATATATATAATTTTTTTATATTCATTATTTATATTTATTCTTCTTTTTATGTATATTTAATTTTCATTTTTTGAATATTATTATTTCTTTATAACTCAAATTACAATAATTTACTTATTTTTCCTTTAAAAAAATTATTTTAATATTTTTTTCACTATCATTTTTTAGTACAATTTTATTATATATTTTTATTTTTATTTTTGGTATTTTTTCCTTTTTATTTAAAAAATACAATAATATATTTTTCTAAATTAAATTGGTCACGCTTTAGATGACCAGTTATAAGATTTTTGGTTGACAACAATGTCCTTGGAAATGAGCACATTTCAACTATATAGATTTTAGTAGTGTTATGTGGTTTCAATTATATTGAGGCAAGGCCTATATGGGAAGAAATTCAATGGTATGGTATCAATGTAACCATGGTATTCATTGGCTTCATTGTGAATTTCTCATTTTTAGTTGTAAGTTTCAAGTTTTATATCTTTGGAATCAGTAATTATAGGTCTTTTTTTTTGGCACTTGTATTTCCCCTACTCCTTTTCAACTTCCCCTCTTCCTTCGTATTCCCTTTAAGGTTACCTCGCTTAGTCCATTCTCTTTGGTTTTTTGTCACTTCACTCCTGAATACTCGTTCTTGCACCCCTTTTCATCTCAATTCCATCCCCCATGTGTTCTTTGGCTCTTCTAGATCTCTCCCATGTGTCTCCCATCTTTACATTTGTAGCAAACTTCACTCTCCCTAACTCTACTTCATACTCCTTTTCTGGTCTTTGATATATAGATGGAGATTTTCCTTACTCTGCAAAGGTGGTAATATGTGCAAAGCAAACTACTCTACAGGTCCAAACACCCCTCCACCTCCCTCCTTGCAAACTTGGGCCCAAGTTGCTACAAGACAAGCTACAACTTGCTATGATGATGTATTCCCTCAAGTGGCCAAGCACACCATCGAAGAAGTGGAGGAATAAATTTGTCAGGAATGTAGGTTCATCCCTAACCATCATATTAAAAGGGAGATAGAGCATTTATTTATGAAATAGTCACCTCTAATTGTTCTCGAGAAACTTCTTGAATGCAAGTGGACAATATTTATTGGCACATCAAAATGCACATTGGTAGAGTCTTCATTGAATGATGTGATACACAACTGGAGATCTTGGTCTGTATGGTAGAAATCTTGGAGAAAATTGAGATGATCAACAAAAAAGTCTATGTTTTAGCCCAAAACAAAAAAAAAAAGCAAGTGTACATCATTTTCTCCCAATCCTCAAATCCAAGTGGACTCTCACGTGGCATGACATAATCGATCAAGCCAAATTTTATTTTATTTTTTTAATTTACAATTTCAGTATCACTAATATTTTAACTATCATGATTAATGAGAGGTCATAAATTAGTTTAATTGATTTTACGATTTAAGTGACAAACTAATTTGAATTGTTATTTTCCAAATATCAAACTAGTAAAAAAAACAATTATATAACTATTTTTTAAATTAATACAAAATATTTAATTTTATCAAAAAAATAATAATAATAATAATAATTAATAAATATAAATAATTTTTAATCCTAATAATTCTTTTCCATATAACAAAATTATAGATGATTGTATATATTATTCATATTGCAATTTCTTTTAAGCCGCAGTCTAACTAGCCAGAGGAATCGCCCTGAAAATCATGAAAATTCCGATAAGATTTTCAGAAAATCCGGCAGGAATTTTTCTAAATCCATGTTATAACTATCAAAGTTTAATATTTTGGATGTCCTACAGGTTTTTGATGGTGCTGAATCCATTTCCAATGTCAAAATCAAGATTCAAACACTGTTTCTGCAAGATTTTTTAAATTTTTTTGGCCCGGATTCCGGCCAATTTTGACCGTCCAGGCAATTCCTCCGGCTCGTTAGACGACTCCTTTCTTTTAATACTTAATTGTGAATCTTTTCTTTCCAACAACTCACAAATCCATTACATAAGTATGATCCTTTTCTTTCCTTGCCAAACCATTATATCAGTTTATTAATGTCCAGCATAATAAAACTTCTCAATCATAACGCTTTTACTTTTCTCTTGTCGAAAGACGAATATAGGAATTTATTTTATTCTTTTTCATTTTCTTCAAAAACATGTTTAGTAGTACCATTTTTATTAGTGTCTGGACCTCTCAATCGTAACGCTTTTACTTTTTATCCTTCCCAGACATCCATATATATATGTGAAATTTATTCTTATTGTTTTCAAAAACATGTTTACTATTATTAGTGTCCTGGACCTCTCAATCGGAACGTTTATACTTTTTTTCTCCTCTCAAGATATATATAGGAAATTTATTTTTTTTCTCATTTCCTTTAAAAAAAAACAAAAACTTGGTTAACTATTAAGACTTTTATTGAGGAGAACCTCTCAATCGTAACGCTTTTACTTTTTCTCCGCCTAAGACATATATAGCAAATTTATTCTTATTCTTTTCATTTTCTTCAAAAACTTAGTTAACTATTAAGACTTTTATTAATGTGGAGAACCTCTCAATCGTAACGTTTTTACTTTTTCTCCTTCCAAGACATATAGGAAATTTAGTCTTAATCTTTTCATTTTCTTCAAAAGCTTAGTTAACTTTAAGATTTTTCTTAATGTCCAGAATAATTAGACTAATCAATCTTATATTTTCTGATATCGAAACATACATATAGTTTATTTTTTATTTATTTATTTATTTTACAATTTTATTATTTATAATTCTATACTAAAAAAAATATTTTTTATATATAAAATTATATATTTATTTATTTGTCTATTTTATAATTCTATTATTTATAATTCTAAACTAAAAAATTTATTTTTTTATATAAAATTATTTTTAATTAATAAATATAACTGTGTAGACCACAGTCCAATAATATATTTGGTTAAATCAGATAAATGGCATATATTGTCTCACCTATTAATGAACCTAATAGGTCACTTATATTATTCACCATTCCTATGCTTTCTTTAGAACTCCTCCACTTTACTTTCGTTACAGCTCCATTATATAAATCTATTAATGTCTAGAGTAATGATGGGACTTCTCATTCCTAATGATTTTATTTTTTTCTCTTGCCTCCGCATTTGATGTTGAGAGTCACCTTGTTGTCAATATTGCCAGCACTGGTACTCTCTTCGTGACAAAACAAAAAACAGGGGCACATTGATGATACCTTTCACTCTGGGTGACATCCAAAAATCATTACACTACACAACAAGAAATGTGCGAAGCTTGGACTTGCAGAATCTGAGTCCATATCTTTAACAAATGAGAATGTTAATATTCCACTCTAAATTACACGCAAACCATAACAGCATCTCTTTTCTTATCATCACAAGGATTTTTTTTTTCAGAGAGAAAAAAACGTTGTATTATATTAGATATAAACAGTACATGATCCCCATAGACTCAGCTGCGAAAGAACAGCAGCGAGATTACTACATATTGCCAAATAGAATGCTCATGCAAAAGGAGCAGAGAATGAGAGACGGCATCCTCATAACAGGGACGGATTCCTCCCTTGCCATATCAAAGTCTGATAAAAAGAGAAGTACAGTGAGAGTGTAACAGAGATGAAAGATTCATCTCAAGTCATACTCAAAAGCGAGTGATAAACAAAGAGGAAATAAAACATAGTAATATTCAAGACTGTGATGAAGCTTCAAAATTCTGATAGCAGTAGATAATGAGCCAATTTTTGATAATGATGAGACTTTGTAATATGATAGCTGTACGAAGAGCGAAAAGTCTCAACAGATCATGATTCTGGAATTATAGTATTGGCATGCCTCAGAATGCAAATAAAAACAGATAACAAAAGGTGATAGCCCGCTCGCTTGATATAAAGTCACGCTCGCTTGTGAAGCAGATATAGAATGCTTTATGACCGAGTGACCATAATAATAAAAGAGGATCAGCACACTTGAGTTGTCAATCTACAATGATTTATCATCAATATCATTATGGATGTTAACTCTCTGATTCGCATAAAAAAAATTTGTTTCCATGACTTCTGTTCATTCACCTCAATTTTTCTGAAGTTCTCAAGATCGCCGTAAGCTTATATTAATGCAGGTTAAGTTGTTGCTATTTACCGTAAGCTGAAACGTCTGAACTTACTTCACTGAGTAGGCTTCAATTATACTGTCTTAGATTCTGTAGGTGCCGATTTGGAGTCTTTTAACTCAGGTGTGTCTCTGGGATCACCGACGTTAGAGGAAGGAATTGTGCAAAGGAGTTGTCTTTAGTGCGACTTTTTAGAGTTTCAGGTGCCGGAGTCCAGTGAAATCATTTGAGGTAAATTCTTGGTTTTTGTTATTTAAATTGGTTTTTTGACTCTATATATGGATTCAGCGCCCTCAAAAACCCCTAGGGCACTTCGATTGTGCAAGTTTACCAATAAAACTTCTCTTTTCAATGAATTCCTACGGGATTTTAGAGAAATTACACCGGAAAAAGCCACTGCAAAAGCCTTCGAAAAGTCGCACTAAAGACTACTCGATTGTGCAAATCCCTCTTGATCCGGAACCTGAATCCTCAGTGGAGAGGAGGCCTGAACCAGTATCTCCGATGAATTCCGTCGGCAGTGATCTAGAACCTTTGCTGTCGGGCCTCGACCCTATTCTGGTTCCGCTTAAGGTGGATAGGGGTCGTCAGGAGTCTCTTACCCTTATCACTTGTCTTGAGTCGCAGTCTAACATAACTATAAGGAGAGGAAAGGACAAAAAAAAGAAAAAAAAGAAATCCCTACTAACGTCTGATCTGGCGGATTTATACCCTAACAGTAAATTCATGGATGTCCCTGTATCACATGCTATTAATCGGGTCCTTGGAGCACTGACCCCGGAAGACCGATTGTTGAAATGAAAGTGGTCTCTCTTAATATGCGGGGATTGGGGGGACGGGCAAAGTTCTTGTCGATTAAAATTTTTTTTCTTTATGTAATCCATCTATCATTTTTATTCAGGAGTCTATGCACACAGCAGATTGTTCTATAATGTACTTTCGTATTATCTTCCCTGATTATCACATGGTGGTTGTCGATGCGAAGGGGCACTCTAGAGGGTTGGTGGCTCTGTGGGATCCCAACTGGGCGACCATGAGGGCATTTAGCTTCTTCAGAGGAATCTTGTTATCGGGCCACTGCAGGGGTTTTCCGGAACGTATAAACTTTATAAATGTATATGCTCCTTACATTAACAGGTTGAGGTTTTGGCAAAGAATGGAGGAGAGTGGAGTATTGATGCTTCACAATCTGTTGTTAGCAGGGGATTTAAATTGTGTGCTGCATGATGGAGAGATATGGGGCAAAAACGATAGAAGGGATCTGTTGGCGGATTCTATTAACAATATTTTAATAGATGCAGGAACAAGTGATATTAAGTTCGAAGAGGTGCTTCCATCGTGGCTAAATGGAAGAAAAGGGAACGAGTACATTGGTAAGCTGCTGGACAAATTTGAGATTAGTAATGATTTCAGATTAAATTTGCAGAAGATGAGGGCACAGGTAGAGGATCTGACGATGTCAGATCATAGACCTATTTCACTCCAATGGGCATTTGAAAATGGGAAAGGAGGTATTACATTTAAGTTTAAAAGGGCGTGGCTAGGAAACGAATCATTCAATAAACTGATTAAGACCTATCTGAGCACTCACAAACAACCGGAAGGTATGTCTGCAACATATTATTTATCGACCTCCCTGAGAGAACTTAAAAAACAAGTAAAGGAATGGGAATGGAAGCATAAAAAGAAATTAAAGGACAGAATCGTGGAGATCAGAAAGGAGAGGTCTGATATTCTAAAGGAGATTGGGGAGGGTAGTCAACGAGAAGACTACTGGGATTCATTGAAGAATCTGGAAGAGGAATACAGACAGTATCTGATTGAGGAAGAACAGGAATGGAGGCTCAAACGCTGGGCAACCTGGCTACAATGTGGAGACAAAAATACAAAATTTTTTCATAAAATGGCTAATGGGAGAAGAGCTGCAAACGCAATCTGGGAGATAGATACACCGGGGGGGAAGGTGTATACAACTGAAGAAATTAAAAAGGAAGCCATTAAATATTTTGGGAAGCTATTTGAAAAGCAGGACAATGGAGACATAAATAAACAAATAGAATATCTGGAGAACTATCCGGTGATGTTTAAAAGGGAAGACCTGAGTCTGATAAACAGGAACATTTCCAAGGAAGAAATCAAAGCAACTTTAAACTCCTTCGCAATGGATAAGAGTCTGGGTCCGGATGGATGGACCCCGGACATTTTCCTGCATTTCTTTGATGATATCTCAGATGATTTAGTGAAGATGGTGGAAGAAATTAAGAATTCCGGTAGTATTTTGGGAGCGATAAACTCCACTTTTTTAGTGTTAATTCCGAAAAAGAAGGGGATGCTATGCTTTGAGGATTACCGTCCAGTTTCTCTGTGTAACACTCTTTATAAGATAAATTCAAAGATTATCGCAGATTGCATAAAAGGTTATCTGTCAAAGTTTATTTCAGTTGAACAGGCAGGTTTTTTAAGTGACATAAGAATTCATGAAGCGGTGGCTATCACACAAGAAGTCATCCATTCCATGTATACAAACAAGTCAAACGGAATTGTGATGAAAATAGATCTAAATAAGGCGTATGACAGGGTAACTGGTATTTTTTGAGACTGGTTCTTTTTAAAATTGGAATGGATAGAACACTAGTGGATTGGATAATGGCGTGCACTACAAATAAAAATATGGCAGTTATTATCAATGGTACTGCGTCGGAGTTCTTTAGGCCAGGCAGGGGTCTAAGACAGGGCTGTGCGCTGTCTCCACTACTATTTATTCTAATCATGGATGCACTGAGTTTAAAAATCCAGTCTGCTAAGAATTTGGGTATTTTTAGAGGGGTGAGAATATGCAAAGATAAGGAGGTGATGCATAACTTATTCGTTGATGATGTTTTAATTTTCAGGGAGAAGAAAGGGAAAAACTGGGAGGAGATGCAAAAAATCCTAAATGGATTTTTGGAGGTTTCAGGCATGATGGTAAGTTCGGGTAAGTCTTGTATTTTCTACGTGAAGAAAGAGGATGAGGACCAGAATGAACTGGGGAATATCTTTAACTTTAAAACATCAAGCCTAAGTGAGGGACTAAGTTATCTGGGCTTTAGACTGAAGCCACTGAAGTATTCAGTGAAGGATTGGAAATGGTTACAGGAGAAATTTGAGAAGAAGATTAACCTATGGTCCTCGAGATGGCTATCAAGAGGAGGTAGGTTAATTTTGTCACAAGTTGTCTTGCAGCAGTATACGGTTTATTGGGCACACACTTTTGTTATTCCGAAGCAAATCATAGAAGAGATAAATAGACTTATGGCTAGATTTATATGGGGCAGAAGCAGTGATAGAAAAGCAATACATCTGGCTAGAATGGATTGTATAATGAAGCCGAAGGAGAAGGGAGGGTGTGGACTTCTAGACGTAGATACCTTTGGGAAATCCTTGATGTTTAAATCATTATGGAGAATCCTTACGAAGGATTGTTTTTGGGCAGAGATCATCAGACTAAAATACATAGGACAGAAAATTCAGGAAGAGGCTCTCTTGTCTGGTTGGGAAGTCTCCAGATGCCGATCTGAGATATGGAGGGGTTTTAGCAGATGTTGGCCAATTCTCATTGAAAATTTAATCTGGAAATTTGGAATGGGAATAAGATTTTGATTGGTGGCAAAAAATTATATGGAGTGGCCCAGTCGCATAATTTAAACATTGATATTATGAAACAAATTAACCAAAAGGGCTTCTTTTTCATGGGCCAGATGATTAAGGAGTGGGAGAAGGGGACTCCAATCTGGAAAATTTATAGGGAGATGGGGATTGCAGAGATGTATAAGGAAGAGTGGGAGAATCATATCTTATCCCTTAAGCATATTGGGTTGAGAAGGGAGGCGACGGGGGATAAAGTCACTTGGGAGGGAACCACGTCGGATCAGAAGATATCGTCGAAAATGGTATATCAAGTATTGATAGAGAAAAGATTGGGAAGGGGGCCAGATTACTGGTTTAAGCAAATTTGGAAGGTACAGGTACAAGCTAAAATGATCATATTGGCGTGGTTGGTCTGGAAAAATAGGAATCTGACGTGGGATAACCTGCAGAAGAGAGGGTGGCAGGGACCAGGGAGATGTCCGCTGTGCTATCTACAGGAAGAGAATAATATTCATTTGTTTTATGTTTCTCCTTTTGTGCAGGAAGTATACTACTCGTTATGCTCTCACCTGAAATTGCCTATTCCGATTTTTGTATCTACAGCAGATTGTCTCAGTTGGTGGTGTGGAAAAGGGAGAAAGCTGAGAGCGATCCCAATTCTAGTGCACTGGTACATTTGGAGAGCAAGGAACAGGAAAATTTTTGATGACAAAGAGTGTACACCATGGGATATTTGCTCCCAGATTTACTGCTCATTGGAGAATCCAAAGATTAGTGATAAACCTCCTCGAAACTGGTCTATAAATATGAGACCTGTGGAAAATATTTTTCCTGCGAGTTTCTTTGATGGAGCTTCAGAGTCAAAAAATTGTGGTTGCGGGGCATGGTTAATGCAGTCGTCGGACTGCCATTATAATATTTTCTGGAATGGTGGTAGAGGTACTAACATGAGAGCTGAAATCATCGCACTGTGGGGTCTTTTATGGTTTGCAACTCATTTATATGTGGAAGAACTTTGGGTGTTCGGTGATTCAAAGGTCATAATTGATCATATGAATAAAGGGACAAATCTGAAGGCCGGAGCTCTTTCGCATTGGATAGATCGGATTAAAGACTTAAAGAGATCCTTTAATATTATCAATTTCAGTCATGTGTTCAAGGAGAAAAATACAGAAGCAAATACACTTTCTAAAAGAGGACTAATTGGGAGTGTTAGGGAAATGTTTTATGAGCTCTACAACATATCAAGAATCAGAGCGGAGGGTAAGGTAACGTTCAATTAAACGTTGTGCTTAGGTTGTCATTATCTTTTTGGAATTGTGTGAATGGACTCTTATTGTAATAAGAAGATGACATTTTTGTAAATTCTGTCGCGAGAAAAGTAGAACTATAGTATGATCATTGTATTTTTGATGTGTCGAAGTGAAACTAAAAAAACTAACATTGATAATGTAAGAATCAGTGAAGAAGTTTTTTTTGTTATGTGCCTGGTACACTATATATACCAGTGGTATTTTTCTGGCTGAAAAAAAAAAAAAAAAAAATGTGCAAACAGAAGCACCAGCAAGTATTTGGAGTTTGAAGGGTGTCAAAAATCTGACAGACTTTCACAGATTTGATAACTTGAAAGTCAATGTTATTTTTAAATTTTGTTTATCAGCTAAATTTCCACTTCCTCTTAAGTTGAATGGGTAGAATGCACATACTGGTTAAAAGAACAAATACAACGCGATAATTAAACGAATTGAGTGCCCCATTCCATTTTCTGATATGGCCCAAACTAGGCAATGTTGGAGATTCCATAATTTAGTTTTCTCAAGCTGACGTGGATTGCCCTTTTCTAATCCTGATTGCTTGCCATTCTTTAATTGTAGGTTTATTTCATCTTCAATGAATGTGTTTTAAGTAATTACGAAGTGCATATAATGTCTAGTCATTTTCTAATCACCATTGCTTAGAAATTGAATGGCAAAATTTCAAAATTTCATTTTATTTTTTTTATAATTTAAGAAAAGTAAATACCTATTTTCATATATATATATATATATATATATATATATATATATATATATATATTCATAATTAATTTTCGCATAAAGTATAAATCATAGTGAAAGATCACGTTTCCATCATCCCTATTTTCTAATCACCATTGCTTAGAAATTGAATGGCAAAATTTCAAAATTTCATTTTATTTTTTTTATAATTTAAGAAAAGTAAATACCTATTTTCATATATATATATATATATATATTCATAATTAATTTTCGCATAAAGTATAAATCATAGTGAAAGATCACGTTTCCATCATCCCTATTTTAGAATAAAAGAAACAAAATACCCACCACTATATACAAATAGCTTCATTACTCTCCAATGTCCATAGTATATGTGTGGGGCCAAAGGCTCTCTAATTTTCACACGCCAAGCAAGTATCAGAGTGAGTATGTAGTTAACTCAAGATTAATTTGGTCAAATATTTTTCAATTTGCTAAAGTATAATTTTAAAAATTATATGTTTTATTTTTTTATTTATTTTAGTCATATTTATAGAATTTTGGTTTTTGTGATCCATCGTAAAATTATGTAGAATTATTTTGGTAATAATCACATTCAAATGAACATTGTTGACGCGTTTCGAACCAACCACTATGATTCATCATCTGAGAGATCATATCCAGACGTTGAATTTACATACCGTTAAATAAATGAAAATACTAAAATATAAAGATACTAAATAATTAATTAATAAAAAATTAATAAAAATAATAATAATAATAATTAATTAACTAAATTAAATAAAATATAAAGATTTATAAATATATTTTATTAAACTTTTAAATTAATTAAATAGAACTAGCTGTTATAATTTTATTTAATATTTAAGTAAATAATTAAATTAATTAAAATAGAACACGCAGCTATTAAATTTCATAGTCAAACTAGTGGTTATCTTAACGGTTAATTTAGCCATTTCTGCATCTATTTAAACTCAAATCTGATCTCTCACATAGTCCTGATGATAAACCACACTGATTGATTGAAAACACATCAACAATGTTCATTTCAATGTAATTATTACCAAAATAATTCTACATAATTATCTTATTCATATTTATCTGTTATGAATATTCATTATTGATTTTAACATATTATTCGCCAATGCTTAGTTTAACAAACCATGAGTCATACCAAAGATTGTGGTTTAATTTTTATACATAATACCTACGAATAGGTGTGGATGAAACTTGCGGACCGTCCGGCCGGCTGACACATTTGAATAGATTTGGATGCAACTTGCGGACCGTCCAGCGGGCTGACACATTTGGATTTACCCAATCACTTTTATTTATACCATCATTTAAGAAGAAGATTCTGAAAAAAAAATCGAAGACTCGCCTAAACATTTACTCCTTAAATTAGACTCGCCGAAATCTTGATTTTTGCATAAATTTACTCAAGCCTATAACATTTATAAGTAATTGATCGTTGTACTTCACGCTACATTGTTTATAGACATTGAATCTAATTCTACGCATTTTCAAAATCATTAACTAGATTGTATAATACATCAAGTGGACCCAAAAAAATTAACAATATCCTAACTTCCAAGGATTAAATTTCCCAGATAATGTATTGGTTTAAAATTACTTGAACAAACCGTATACGAGTTAAATTTGTATTGGTTTAAAATTAATTGAGCAAGATTCATACATGTTAGAATTTCACCAAAACAAATATATAATCAATCTGGTACTTCCTGAAGGTTGATTGAAGTATGGTGACATCAACTTCAATATTTCACCAAAACAAATATATAATCAATCTGGTACTTTCCGAAGGTTGATTGAAGTATGGTCACATCAACTTCAATATCTATGTTTGATTGCATTTATATTTTTGGGTTTAGAGCATTAATTTTTATAAGTGCGTTTGTTGTTGATGAAGGTAGGAAAAAATGTCTTCTTATTGCAGTATAAAATGGTTTATTTGATGAAAAAAAATGAAATTTATAAAACAATTAAAATAATAATTTAATCTATTTTAAATAAACAACTTTACCAAATTTATATTTATTTTAAATTATATATAAATTTATTAAAAAATAGATATGTTTATTATTTATTGGTTTCTGGTTTTGAACAATTTTTTTTCAAACAATTTTATTTATTTATTATCTCTTACTTTAATTTAACTATATTTAAACTAAGTTGCAAGGACTAGCTACTGTATAGCACTTGTTATACTAATATAATGAGTTTTCATATTATGTTGGTATAAAATGAAGTTTCTTATATAATTATTTCTCTTGAGATATACTTTTAGTTTTTCTCAAGTAAAAAAATGGTAAAAAAATGAACCATCCAAAAATCATTCTTGGCTTATTTATTTGAGGACGAATTTTCTAGTAATTTATGAATGTTTGAAACCAATAGATACTTTAAAGGAAGAGAAAAAATCAATATCTATATAGATAAATTGTTCTAAATGGTTTTAAATCTTTAGCAATAATAATTGAAAAGCTTGATTTCGAGATGTACTTATTTTTCTCATCATTTCTTGTGGCTAATTTTATTATTATCAATAAACATTTCATTCCACATTTATATTCGTAGAAAGTATATATATGGAAAAATGTTTCATTATTACTTAACGATAAGAAAGAAAATAATTATAATAGAACTACACAACAAATTAAAATATAAATTTTCATAAGATAATATGAATCCCCTTTAATCATTTTCTACTCTTATTTAACTCTTATATGAGAGAGAGCAAGATGACTATGACAGCAACAAAAAGAGTCTAGTACAAATTCTAGCAAGAAAAATAATGCTAAAAATATTTTGATTATATATTCTATCATAATATTAAACATAAACACACATTACTCAATAATCAATTTGTTAAGAAAACCATTATTAGTTTTGTTGGCCACTGAATCTCAAATTCTGACATGTTTTTATAAACCATATTTTACACATTTATTGTTATGCATTCACTAAGATTATTTAAAAAACAAAAATTAACATAAGTTTTTAAATTTGTAGAAGTATTAACATCCAACTTCTACATTACCAAAAAAATATGAACATAAGTTTTTCAATGGAAAACATTTACATGGACAAATGGTTAAGGTGGCACTACGAGTTGTGCAATTTCAAACACCCAATTTCCAACATACTCTTCACACTACAAAAATATGAAGAATTAATAACTCATTAGGTTTGTCTTCAATATAATCTTTTGCATTATAAAAATATTTCACATAATTATATTATAATTTTACAAGAGGAGTATGTATAATTATATTTACGGGATTGATCATTTCGTGTGAATTAAATCTAATTTAATTCACTTGAATTCTCACTAGTTCCTTCATCATTAGAACTAGTTAAATTGATTTTAATTCAAATAAATTAATTTAGTTCATTACAACTCAAAATCAACTCAAGGAGGGCTCCTAACAAGTAGGAGACACTCTACATGCCTCTAGTTTGACCCTCAACTCGAATTAACTTAACCAACTATGTCTTCCTAACTTTGTTAACTCGTACAAGGTTTCGAATAACATTAAATCAACTTAAATCATCAAATGTTAATTATTTATAAAATATAATAACTAAATATCATATTTTTCTTATTATAATTCTTATTAAAAACACATTATCGAAATTTTCATATACATTTTTTTTCATTTTATTTATTGTAAAATATTACAATAATTTATAAACCATTCAAATGAAATATTAAAATGGTTTATAAACTGTTCAATTTAACCAATATAAGTATATATATAGCCATGGTGCAGTGCTTAACTATCTTACTTATGACAAGGCACTTTCAATGGATGGGTTTCTTAAGGAAATTCCACCTAGTCATCAGGTATAAGAAATGTATTTACAACAAGGTTGCCGATATGCTTTCTAGGCCTATTATTAGTGCAGCTACTTTACTCAAGCATAATTCCGTTTTGCATGAAAGTTATGTTGAGTAATATGCATATGATAATGACTTTCAAGATGTTTATGCATGCTTGAGTCAAGGCAACCAAGTAGAGGAATTGGATTACCATGTACATAATAACTTGTTGTATCATTTGGGCAAGCTTTGTATTCCACAAGGGGAGAGAGTGAATTTCATAAGGGAAGCACACACTTCTCTCATTGTTGGACATTTCAGTGTAAGAAAAACAATGGCACATCTTGAGAGGTATTGTTATTGGCCTCGTGTGCTTGAAATTGTGTCACATTTCATTAAATGTTATTCATTATGTGGAGTCAGTAAGCCTAGCAATAGGAAGTTAGGATTGTGCACACCACTTTCTATACCTTCATGTTCATGGGGGAGTGTTTGTAGGGATTTTGTAGTAGGTCTTCCTTTATCAAAACACTACAAGGAAAAGACCCTCTAGTGGAGGTTATAAAGGAGGTTTTTAGTGTTATAAAATTGGACAAAATTGTCAAAAAAACATTTGCTACAACAATCGTTTATGGTTACGAAGGTTTTGGCAGAGCTTTTAACGGACATTCAACACAGCTAAAAAAATTGGGTGGCCGAAGGTTATTACGAATGTTTTTTTTATCGGTGCACTACTAAGGTTTCAACGCACCAATGCGTGTCATCTAGATGGTGGCCCCGGGGCGGTCAAAGGTTCTTGCACCGGGTCATCAAGGTATAAAAAAACAACGGGCACAGTGTTGGTGATACAACGCACGAGGCCATACCAATTGGTCTTGGGATTTGTACGGTGCCCATAGGTCGTCTCAACGCACTAGTACGTAGACTTATAGAAACACATCGGTGCGTCGTATCGGACAACCACACCGATATTTATATTTGGTATTGGTATATGGGTGGTGCCCATACGTCGTACAAATGCACCGGTGCGTAGTATCACATAAACGCATCATTGCGCAGTATCGCACAAAACGCATTGAGATTTTTAATTGGTTTTGGTATTTGTGCGATGCCCATAGGTCGTAGAAACGCACTAGTTCACTGCATCATAAAAACGCACCAATGTACAGTAACTGACACGCACCAGTGTTCATTTTGTATTTTTTAGAAACATCGACCTGTGACAGTGCAATTATTGCGATTTTTCTAAATTCTTTATTCATCAAAAGTCAACACATCTTATAACAATATTCATATTAAATAAATTTTTATTAATGAATTTGAATGTGATGTTTGGATTAATTTGTTATATCATATCATAATTATTGTGATTTTTTAAAATTCATTATTCATCAAAAGTCGACACATATATATCTTATAAAAATATTCATATGAATTAATTTTTTGTTAGTGCATTTGAGAATGACATTGGAGAACGCAATAGAATAAATTAAAACATATTTTATTATTATTATTATTATTATTATTATTATTATTATTATAAGACATTCTTTGTCATACAAAATGGGACAATTATTGATATCCCTTTCTCTTTCAATTGGGACACTATGTCCATTACATTAAACAAAATTTCTGATTTCGCAGACAAATATTTCAAAAAATACAACGCCTTGCTTTGATATCCAAACATGGTGATCATCACTCTTCGCTTGAATTGTTGTCACTGCTAGAGCTACTTCCATGACTTGGGTTATTTTCAGGAATGTTTTGCTCAAGGTTTTGATTTTTTTCTTCTTCTTCACCTTCCATCTACAAACATAAAAATAAACTGAAATGAGTGTATATACATTGGTGAGAATAATGAAAATTGCAATATTAAATAATATACATCAATGTAATCAAAAAGAAAAATGGTGTACCATAGCAATAATTGACTCATAAACTATACACATTCTTTCAAAACCATGTACCATGCCATCTTTCAAAATTTCATCTATTGGCGCAGTTCCATACTTTGTTTCCTGCAAGTTTTATACCCCATAACAAATCATATATTTAATATAAAGGATTTTTTTGCTCTATTAATTATAGATGGAGCTAATTAAAACAAGAACGATAGATGCTTACAAATTCCATAATTAATTTCTAATATGCCAACATATACTCACAACCCATATTTAACCCAATTTCAATCAATTCGTCTGATGGTTCTTCTTTGTATGTTAGCACCTGTTTGAAGACATTCAATGAAATTTTTTGTAAAACAACTTAAAAAATAAAAAAATGAAATCTAGTTAAGTTGTTATAAGGAAGTAACAATTACTCACAAACTTAGATATCAACCCTTTTCTTCCTTGTCGTCATGTTTTATGTGCTGAATGGGTTCCATTTTCTTTTATTTTCTGCAAGAAAATACTTGAAAATTAATATTTAATGCTAAATTGTTTATTTATTGTACCTAATGATCAAAAAATTCAATGATTACATATTACATTTGAAGCATGTTGTTGTTGAGATGGCTCCTCCTGCGATGCAATTTTTTCCATTTCTTTGACCATCTCCTTGTACACCTTTTTGGACGTTCTTATTGGCATATTTCTGATATCAGCTCGTTCATCTTTTGATATTTTCATGATCTTCCTGAAAATGTAACATGAAAATAAACTATTTAATTTTTATATTGATATATACAATACATATTAGTTAAACTTATATATAGTTCAAAAATCATATTTTTTGTAAAGAATTTACAAAGAA
This sequence comes from Pinus albicaulis, assembly GCA_034641835.2. NCBI lineage: Eukaryota > Viridiplantae > Streptophyta > Pinopsida > Pinales > Pinaceae > Pinus > Pinus albicaulis. The sequence goes on from CM076570.1 coordinate 204,393,781, forward strand.
CTTGTCTTTTTTGCTTTTCTTGATGTGTTATCAGTATTTTTGTTACTTGATCTCTTGTCAATAATTTATTTATCAATCTGAAACCTATATCATATCATTCATTAATATATTTATAAATAAATTATAAAATTTTCAGGTAAAAAATAAATCTCAAGAAACAGGTGTGTCTTTCATGATGTACACACCGACGTCGGTGCGTGGGGGTATTATGAATGCACCGCACAAACAGTATAATAGACCATAGGTTCTCTCCTTGTAACATAGCGCATCGGTGCCCTATTTTAGATATGACGCATTGATTTAAAAAAAAAAAAATTAGATTTTTTATTACACGGTACTTGCGCGGTGCGCTGTATAATACAACGCACCAGTGCACTAGGTTACGCAGGGCACACCGATAAAAAAAATTCATTTTTTTCAAAAATTCATGCAAGGACCGACATGGATTGGGATACAACTATGCAATTCATCCTATGGGTTGGATGTCAATCTAAAATGAAAAGCCCTAATTCTGAAATCACAGAAAAAGGGAGAAGAAAGGGCAGAAACAAAAAAAAAAATGAAGGGTTTAGGGTAAAAATGGAATTTTTTTTTGGTTTCTGAAAATGAAAAGCAAATTGAAATTTTTTCTTATTTCGTAAAAAAACAACAAAAAAAGTAAAAAAAAAAATAATCAAATTTAATCACGAGATCGTTTGAAATTCTATGCTACAAGGTTTGAATCACCAGAGTTTTGGATTCTGATTGTTTGAATACTTCTGTTCAAACGTATTTCACTGCTCCACAGTGCTCCCGTGCTCTCTTGCTCCAGGTATGTCTCCTACAAATCTCTGGCTGAAAATTTTAGCAAAAATAGTGAAATAATGAAAAGTGTCTAGTATTTAAAGAATTGTTTTATGAAATTGGATTTTCAAAAATATTTTTCTGCCCATTTTTCAATTTGCCACATTTTTTTCACTTAAAGAAAATAGAGTTGTGTTTTTTTATTTGCGATTATTCGTCATCGGTGCATCACTTAATAGCACCACATGGGTGCATCCATTGGTAACGTGGCACCGATGTGTAGTAACTAAAACGCACCGGTGCGCAGTAACTAAAATGCACCGGTGTGTTTATCCGTACATTAGTACCGATTTGTGGTTAAGGCACCGAAATTAATTTTACGTGTGTACACCAAAATTATACATGTTGGAAATGTACATTTTGTTGTGAATATCTTTGGGTCATTTCTTTTCAAAACTACATCTCTTCTTCTTTCAGAAAAATAAACTTGAACCTTTCCATAACCTGCAACAAGAAAAGGTGCCCCATGATCTGCTTGCTCATTTGTAAGTTCCTCCTCCATCTTGACATCCAATTTCCTCTTTTCTCCTTTATGCTTTCTATCTTGATCTTAACAAAATCTATCCAATCTCTATTTTACGAGAAACTAACCTTGAATGTTCTGGGAGAAATGACAACAAGTCTTTCATTCTACATTTGTTAGTAGAAGAAGACTGATTTTTGACTAGACGATGCAGTTATTACATGTGGAGGCAATGGTTTCCTGTAGAAAATGAGTATAGGGTTGAGAAGAGGAAAGACATTGCAAAATGAGCTATTACATTAGCTTTTCCAAGGGGAAACCGATTTGCAGGTGGAAATATGGTAGCTGCAGGTATCTATGCTTTTCTTCCCACAAAAATGGTCACTGGATTTCCACTTATAATACAAGCAGAATTTTTATTGGTTTCATCCAGAGAAAGCATCATTTTCAATAACAAATGGAACCAAGGAATCCTTAAGTGTATCTCGTTCGCATTTTGTTCGGCATTTCGTTCTTTAATAAGTGCTAATTCACCTATACTTTCAAAAATTTGGATTTTTGGGTACCTTCCATGTGATATTCCTCGTTATCCACAGGACCACAGCTCAGACAAGTTAGATATGCCATTCAGGTTCAATTGAAAGTTGAAGATGTGATTTTATGCGACGTCATCTTTGCCAGTAAAATTTTATGTAAGCCAACTGAAGCTCATATCCTTTGTCTCACGAGAACTCCTACCCCTATTAACAGCCTCGATTGGCCTTTCATTACTATCCCTATAGAAGTGATAATATTTCCCTTCATGGGACCTACCAGACTGATCAACAACGTCAATTGATCTTTCTTTGTTGTCCTTAACGGAATGAGAATCCTTCCCTTCATGGTGCCTCTTGGCTTTATCGATTGCCTCGATTGATCTTTCTCTATTGTCCAATCCTTCCTTGACATCCATGTAAGAATGAGAATCATTACCTTCATGTGATCTCTTAGCCCATTCAAGAGACTCAATTGATCTCTCTCTGACATCCCTTAGCGAATAGGACTCTTTGATTTCGAAGGACCATTTCACCTTGCTAGTCGCCAAATCATCGACATGTATTTCTCAGCCATCAACTTTGCTCTCCCTTTCTCCATCATGGGACCTCTTAACCCTATATTTGGCCTCAACCGAATGCTCTCTGCCATGATCAAGAAAATACTTACCCTCGTGACCAGGCCTCTTAACCATATCATTTTGGCGCAGTGTTTTATGACGCACCAGTGTGGGTTATGATGATAAGCGCACCGGACCAAAAACCAGGAACCTCCGCTAGAAATGGCGTATTGTATAAATTTCTTTTTTTTTGTATGTAAGATCATAATAAAATAATGATAATTCTAAAGTACATGAATTTATTTACATTATTTTCTAAACTTTATTATCTTACAAAAATTCATGTTATTCTAGATTTATTATTTTACAATTATTTACAAATTTACAAATTTTAATAAAATCATTTCACATTAATATAATTAAAATTTTACAAATATTTTACATACAATTACAATTTTACAATTTCACATACAATTACGATTAGAATTACAATTACAATTTTAGAATTTTACATACAATAACAATTACAAGCATTTCACAGCAATACAATTAAAATTTTACAAATATTTTACAATTTTACATACAATAACAATTACAAGCATTTCACAGCAATACAATTAAAATTTTACAAATATTTTACATACAATTAGAATTAGAGTTAGAATTACATTTACAATTACAATTACAATTTTACAAATATTTTACATACAACTACAAATACAATTACAATTTTAGAATTTTACATACAATTAGAATTACAATTACAATTTTACAATTTGTCATATATACATTTACAATTACAATCATTTCACAATAAATTAACTAGAAATTGCACCATATGTTGCAAAAGAAATGCCGTAAGGTAATAGCATAGGAAAGAGTAGCGTAGAAGAAACAAGTTGTTGCAGAGAAGGAGCCATCCTGAAGGAATGAAAGGTAAATTTTTCTTACATGGAAGCAAGTTGTTGAGGTTTCAAAGATATTGATTATAAGGGTTATCAACCAGAAATTTTTTGTTATAGATATTGAAATAGACAATTTTTGGATGAAAACATATATGTAAACCAACATAATGAAATAAGTTGTTGCAAAGAAGGAGTCATCGTGAAGGAACGAAAGGAAAATTTTGCTTCCATGGAAGCAGGCCGTGGAGGTTTCAAAGATATTGATTATAAGAGTTATCAACCAAAAAAATTTGTTATAGATATTGAAATAGGAAATTGTGGGTGAAAACATGTTTGTAAACTAACATAATATGTTCACCTATATAAAAAAAAAATTATATATATTGAAATAGGAAAGTGGGGTGAAAATCCTTTGGTGATTAATAATCCTCTAAAACAAGCATGAAATGAGCAAGAAACTCAAATAAGATATTTTAAATACATTCAAGTACAGTCTATCGAGATATTGTTATTCATGTTATGGTTTATTTTCTTAACTCCAAACTTGGTTTAGTCTTTCTCTATATACACAAGAAAAAAAATACAAAGTAATTTCACGAATTTAAGTTATAGTTTTATATTTTATAATTACAAATCTAGTTTCTTATTAAAATATTTTACACACATCTATTCATTCAAATAAATTATATTGTGAATATTTTTTATCCTATTATTTGATTACAAAATTATTGTACTCCCTACTAAATAAAACAACTTTATTAATAAATAATTGAATGTCAAATTGAAATATTACTCAATCAATAACTACTATAATATATAGAACTGATTTTTTGACGTATAAATTATTTGTTTTATATGTCATTCAATTTCCATTACCTATTATCTTCAAACCCCATGGGGACGTATTGAACATGGGAGCCAACTTAGGTAAATAAGCATTCACATTGTCAACTTGGACAAAAAAAAATTATAATCCTAAAATTCCCTTACCTAATCATCTTTTTAAGTATATAATTGAGTTTCATTTATTAAAAAAAAAGCAATATTAAGAACCTCCTAGAGTTATAAAAGGTAATTGACATGAAAAATAAAAATCTCCTCATGACAACATACAAATGTTAATCTTAATTGAATCATTAAAAAAATAAAAAGGGATAATAGATTTACTAGTTATATCATTAAAAAATACCACTTTCACAATCGAATTTCTACATTAATTTTTAAAAATATTATTTTATAATTATAACTCTTAAATTATCTTGAAAGCACAAATATCTAACAAATATAGTTCAATTATTGGGCATTAGAAATTCCAAAGAGGTGAAGGTAAATGAGTTAGTATCAAGAAATATGACATCAACCCCTGGAAAAATTGCAAAATATCAATCTCAATACGGCATAAGTGCTAGTAGGGAATTATTGACAAGTGTTGTTGGAAAAATAACTACATCAAATTGTTTGATTTCAATGAAAAAATAATCTTCAAAACATTAAGCAAAAGTGTATGGAGGCATTAAAAAATTAGGATTCAATAACATTAGAATGATTAACTCACATGTTGGGCTAATATATGTAGGAAACTTTATCAAGATAGAATTTCGTATAATGTGAGCGACACTGTGAAAGAGTTTTGGTATTGGAATTTCCATGTGTCACCAAATGAGAAGAATACCATGAGACATTGTATATATAGATGGGTGTATTGAGATCATTTCCCCTTTGAGTGACTATTATTATTAAAGAACATTTCTTACTACATAATATGTATAACTTGTATATATACTTATCAAAAAAAAATAACTGTGTTGAATCTTATGACAGTGAGGACAATATAACTAGTCCATTCATACAACTACCACATTCTATCAACAGGAAAAAGGGTTTTTCTGTGAAGCAACCTATGCATCTTCGTCATGAAAATCGAATCTCAACACTAAGGAGTCATCCTAAGATAAAAGGTCATCATAGTAACTTTGATGTTCCAAAACCATCAATCACTTAATTATATTTCTCTAAATATCAACAATTGGACAACAATCACAATATCGTAATGCTTCGGGGGAATGTATATCCATATCATAGTATAACATTATATACAACAACTTATCCAAATTATATAAAAATATTTCACAAGCAATGCAACTATTACATGAATTACTCACAATCATTAATGATATACTACATTGTCAACTTGGACCAAAAAAAAATTATAATCCTAAAATTCTCTTACCTAATCATCTTTTTAAGTATATAATCGAGTTTCATTTATTAAAAAAAAGGCAATATTAAGAACCTCCTATAGTTATAAAGGGTAATTGACATGAAAAATAAAAATATCCTCATGACAACATACAAATGTTAATCTTAATTGAATCATTAAAAAAATAAAAAGGGATAATAGATTTACTAGTTATATCATTAAAAAATACCACTTTCACAATCGAATTTCTACATTAATTTTTAAAAATATTATTTTATAATTATATATAATTATAAATCTTAAATTTATTTTGAAAGCACAAATATCTAAGAAATATAGTTCAATTATTGGGCATTAGAATTCCAAATAGGTGAAGGTAAATGAGTTAGTATCAAGAAATATGACATCAACCCCTGGAAAAATTGAAAAATATCAATCTTAATATGGCATAAGTGCTTGTAGGGAATTATTGACAAGTGTTGTTGGAAAAAGAACTACATCAAATTGGTTGTGTCAATGAAAAAAATTATATTCAAAACATTAAGCAAAAGTGTATGGAGGCATTAAAAAATTAGGATTCAATAACATGAGAATGATTAACTCGCATGTTGGGCTAATATATGTAGGAAACCTTATCAAGATAGACTTTCATATAATGTGAGCAACACTGTGAAAGAGTTTTGGTATTGGAATTTCCATGTGTCACCAAATGAGAAGAATACCATAAGACATTGTATATATAGACGGGTGTATTGAGATCATTTCCCCTTTTAGTGACTGTTATTATTAAAGAACATTTCTTACTGCATATATAATATGTATAACTTGTATATATACTTATAAAAAAAAAGTTAACCGTGTTGAATCTTATGACAGTGAGGACAATATAACTAGTCCATTCATACAACTACCACATACTATCAATAGGCGAAAGGTTTTTGCTATGAAGCGATCTATGCATCTTCGTCATGAAAATCGAATCTCAACACTAAGGAGTCATACTAAGATAAAAGGTCATCATAGAAACTTTGATGTTCCAAAACCATCAATCACTTAATTATATTTCTCTAAATATCAACAATTGGACAACAAGCACAATATCTTAACGCTTGGGGGGAATGTGTATCCATATCATAGTATAATTGTATATACAACAACTTATCCAAATGATATAAAAATATTTCACAGACAATGCAACTATTAAATGAATTACTCACAACCATTAATGATATACTCAAAGTTCTTCCACAATACTAATCAAGTGTCTAAAGAAGCCATCATCACTCAGTCACCATATAGGTAACACCTGGGGGAAATGTGTTATAATTGTAGATACAATAGCTTATACAGTGGATATAAAAATCTGTTATAAGTAATGCAATTGCTACATCAACTACTCGCCATATAGGTCACGTCTCGGGGAAATGTGTTGGAACTGTATATACAATAGCTTATACAAAGGATAAGAAAATATGTTATAATAAATGCAACTGCTACATGAAATACTCACATTCCTTAATGATATAATCAAAGTTCTTCTACAATACTAATCAAGTGTCTAAAGAAGGCATCATCACTTCCAAATTCACATATTTAAACATACAAGTTGTAAGAAATGAATTTGTTTCATAAATTTCAATAGAATCATGTGCTTAGATCTAAGATATAGTTCTTAAACTTTGAAGCCTCTTCTTGATTGAAAACATACTAAACTAATAATATATAGCTAAAGAGCAATAATTTAAAAACTTCTTGGCACAACTGTTACATAATAATTTGATGCACAACTTGTATAGCAATAAATATCAGCTTGCAACATGTCCAAATAAAACAACTGAAGTAAATACTATCATTTGGTTTTCAATACATTTATGTGATAAAAATAGAGCTAGGAACTTTTGAAGACTACTTCATTGAAAATTAGAAGCATCTTCATGCCTGTTTTTCCAAGCTGGCCATGAATACCTTTCTAGATCCTTATAGCATTAGATATATTTTGTGAGCTAATGTGATGTTTTTTTTGTCAAAATTATTTAAAAATCAATTATAATACCACAATATTGACTTTCTCATTGTCTATTTTGTTTATGAACCCTTTAGAAATACCATAGGAATATTTCATTTTACATTGTGATCTCCCTAACATGGGTGGGGGTTTCAAAAATTGGAGAGTTTGAGTGATTATTGTTAGAAATTGTTGTATAAGATGGGAAATTTGGATGTTTTGTAAACAATATGGATGTCATAATAGATATCTATTTTAAATTTTTTAGTGTCTCTGGCCACCATGCATCTAATATGATCCATTTCAACTGAGAACTTCAATATCTTTTTGAAATTTTTAGTGTCTCTGGCCACCATGCATCTAATAGGATCCATTTCAGCTAAGAAATTCAATAAATAATTATGTGAATGATAACTTGTGACATCCTTAGCCATTTTCTTTGATTGTGGATCAAGTTAAAAACTAATAACTTGTAAAATCCCTAGCCATTTTCTTTGATTGTGGATGAGGTTATAAACTAGAATACAGTCTCTCTTCAGAAGACTCTACAATATATATTGGATGGAGGGAAATGTTATGATAAAACATGTACAAAAAACCCTTTAGGGTTGTCTCAACTTACTCTATTGTTAATCACATAGTGTCAAATTTTTAAAACTACTATCTACAATAAGGACTGAGTGGGTTTTTTCTTTTGTAAGTTTTGTTTGGAATCGAAAAATAAAAAAGTTATAAAAGCTAAAATTGTGTAGTGAAAAACTTTGTTTAAAATTTCATAATAAAAATTTGAGTAAGTTTGACATCATATAACTTGAAATTAGTTTATGATTATAAAGTAAAAAACATATAGTTTTTTAGCCACAATTAGGTAATTAAAGATATGTATATAGTTTTTTTTCAACATAACAAATTTGATATTCATTAACAAAAAAATATTGAAAGAGTATGTATGTAGTTACAAACTGTTATGTAGTTACAAACTATTACAATTAAGTAATTAAAGATAAATTGAGTGTTAATTAAGAAATGAGAATTATGAAAATTCATCATTATTAATTTCAATTTATATATATTAAGAAATACTACTCATGAATAATAAACCAGTTGTAACATAAATAATATATAACAAAAAAAACCATGTATTTTTGGAATAATAAAATAGTTGTAACAAAAATAATATAGAACAAGAAAAACTATGTATGTTTAGATGTATGAAAATTTAGATACATTTTATTAAGTAAAATTTTAATACCATGGGCTATTTTTGTAGTTTATTGTTATTTTATTTTATTACCTAAATTCAATTTAACTTATTAAGAAGAAAAAACAAATCCACATGAATACCATGGATCAATACCATGGGTTGTTTTTATATTTTATTGTTATTTTATTTTATTACCTAAATTCAATTTAACTTATAAAAAGAAAAAAACAAATACTCCAAAGTTAAGATTGATCTAGGCCATATTAATTCCCCCCTTTAAATAAACTATATTCCACATGAATACCATGGGTCAATACCATGGGCTTTTTTATAGTGTATTGTTATTTGATTTTATTACCTAAATTCAATTTAACTTATTAAAAAGAAAAAAATAAATACTATAAAAAAACATATATAAAACTATTTACATTTACATATAAAAATATAACAAATTTTTAATAACAACATTTTAACTTAAAAGAACCTAAATTGAATCTAAGTTATTAAAAAAAAAAAAAAAACTAACATTATAATATATATATATATATATATATATATATATATATATATATATATATATATATATATATATATATATATATATATATATATATATATGAATCTAATGGCCTAAAACATTTAAATCGTGTAACATTTGATCCAATGGCTCAGACATAGACACAGTGGTAGCTAGGGGAGTTGTTTTGAAATAAGAATGCCTTACAGCATAAATATTACAATTACAATTAAAATTTTACAAATATTTTACATACAATTATAGTTAAAATTACAATTACAAATAAAAATACAATTTCACAATTTTACACACAATTAAAATTAAAATTTCAATTACAATCACGACATAATATTTAATAAATATCATGGTCATTTAATATTAAATTAATTAATAAACATCATGATCATGATAACTATCATACAAACAACATATTAGACTAAAAAACACATTCAAATTCGCTAACATCATCGTGATCATGATCATCTAACGAAACACAATTAGCATTGTATAAAAATTATAGTTAAAATTATAATTACAAATAAAAATACAATTTCACAATTTTACACACAATTAAAATTAAAATTTCAATTACAATCACGACATAATATTTAATAAATATCATGGTCATTTAATATTAAATTAATTAATAAACATCATGATCATGATAACTATCATACAAACATCATATTAGACTAAAAAACACATTCAAATTCGCTAACATCATCGTGATCATGATCATCTAACGAAACACAATTAGCATTGTATAACATCATCACAACACAAACATCAAATATACATCTCATGTCAAATAACTCATGCTATCACATACACATCTATCTGCAAGTTGCACATTAAATGAACTATCTAACATGACCTAACAATATACACATCATGATGATCACCAACATGTAAATTAAGTACAACTGCAACATGAACATAAAATACATGGACCATCTATATCTATATCTATATCTATATCTATATCTATATCTATATCTATATCTATATCTATATCTATATCTATATCTATATCTATATCTATATCTATATCTATATCTATATATATATATATATATATATATATATATATATATATATATAACTGAATAATGTCAAAAATATACAACTGTAATATAAATGTCATGGATCAGCTGGTGGTACAACGTCAATAGCAGTACTAGTTGAGGCCTACTTAGTCAATGGTGCAGCCTCGGTGGTCGATGGTCCAGCCATGGTCATGATCATGAGTACTGTTGGATGCTGCAGGCTATTGACTGGACATGGCCGATGGTCCAGTCTGATCTCCATGATGACTGCTACTAGATGCTAGTGGAGGTTGTTCATCTGGCACGGCGCGAGGTGAATGATCATGAGATGATGAGTCGCTGCTCACGGACTGTCGATCACGTGCTGCATCTCGACCACGTCTATAATGTGCAATGGTCCTCCTCAGCCGCGTAACTATGGTCGTACCTCCTACGACATGCCGCATCAGGTTGTACATGTCACGTGGCATGCCTCTCCACATATGTAACAGCCTACCATCGGCCTGTATATCTCTCATATGAACGGGCCTGATGCCTACCTCAAAAATCAATGCAGTGATTTGGTCACCCAAATCCATCTTGTATCCTCTATCAAGTTGACCGCGCCTAGCAAAAGGTGGTATCAGCGCACCAGCAGGAGCAAGTCTCTCTGCACCGACCTCCTGATGATCCTCGGCATATGGCATGCCCTGATCATCATCAGGATCCGCACCTGGATCATGTGATGGTGCCGGCATGTCCTCGCCATCAAAATACCCAGTGTCTGCAAAATATATACAAGTACACAACAATAATTAGACAATCTCATTACACAATTTATTAAAAAAAATTTAAAGAACATGTTAGAATAAATTTAAATAAAACAATAATATTACCTCTATCATCTGACGGCTCATCATCTGTGAAGAGGATGTTGGCACACCCTCACCAATCCAATCCAGCATAAGGACAGGGGACCATAATGAAGGGATGCAGCTCGTCAACACTGGCTAGCAACTTCAGTGCATCATGTGATATCCTCGTTGGAAACACAGTCCTGCCTCTCTTGGGCATCATCTGCCCCCACATGTGCATTTGTGCCTCGAACATCGGCCTACGAGGCTATCGAACAAAATTAGGCCTTCTCTCTAGAAACCTCTCAAAAAATAAACAAAAAGGATTTGAAGAAAAAGGGAAGTTGACCCTCCCTTGTGCATGAGCATGACATATATCTAAGGTTGTACAGAACTGCCGCAAAAAAATGGCAGACCACCTGACAAGTCGTGGCTCCTGTACTAAAGAATCGACATAATATCGAAGCAAGAAACTAATGTGTTTCCCATCACTAGTGTTGTGTGAAATGGTCAAAATCAGAAGTGAGAGGCATCTCACCTCCTCACTACCAAATGCACCAATACGTAACTGACCTCCGGAGACCTGAAAATATGAAGGAGACAGTACATCTACTCCAATGTATCTCTGGGAGTACACTAACTAACTCCTTGCTACATAGCCACTTGGAACCTCTGGGAACGAGGGAAAATCCACCCCTCTCCTCGATAGCCCTGTAATGAAATATATGTCCTCCTCAGTGGGTGTGTACCACTGGCTAGGGCCAACCCGGAAAGCCTGTCGGTGGGCATTACACCTACGGATAAGATGTCTCAAAAACACACCATGGCCCTTTAGGGAAGTACCCTTCTCATAGAACTTAAGGAGGCCTACCTGCCTTAGGAGCCCCTCGGTAGCTGTTGTAATAGAGCGAAGGTATGCATCTCTCTCCCTCTCTCGTGCCTCCCATAGGCGAACCATGTCATACTGCTCTACTTGTTGTTGTTGTTGTTCCCCCTCTTCTCTCTTAAAGATTGACATATATATAGATATAGATATAGATATATATATATATATATATATATATATATATATATATATATATATATATATATATATATATATATCTTAAATTAGACATGTATTTAGGAATATACATATATAATTTCTTTTGGAAAAAAAAACTAAATAGTAAGTGCGCCATAAAAAACAGTCATGCACCGATTCCGGTGCATCTTTTGTTTGTTTCACACCGGTGGCGGTGCCCCAGATGATATTCAAAGCACTGTAAGCGATGCATCTAGAAATTTTCAGAGCACTTTTGACTATGTACGGTGTCAAGAGTGCGGTGTGCTGACTAAAATCTACGCCTCGGCGCATATAGTTGGGTCAACGCACCGACCTCCTGACTTCATTACATAGTCAACGACGCTGTCTTTTACCAGGCCGTACCGTCGACCCTGTTGAAATGTTGAATGTGATGCACTAAATAAAAAAAATACCAGCCCCTGGATGGATATTTCATTCAACGCACCGCATTGTCGCTATTCCACATGGTCAACAGTGCGGTTGGCTAAACGACCGCACCACACTTTTTTTTTTTTTTAAATAACACGGTGCACCTCACAATACCGCCCTAGAAATGGTGCGGATACCATTAGCACTGGTTGCAATGTGGCCTATAAATTTCACAGGCAGCACTGCTTACCGATGCGAGCCGAACGGCTCGAGCGCACCGCACGAAAAAAAAAAAAATATTTTAAATGGCTAATTTTAAGGTTATTTGAAATTCTAATTAGCTAAAAAGCTTAATTATGGAAAAACAAGAAAAATACCTGTACATTTGGCTGTCGAGGAGGCCTATTGGTTGTAGAATTTGCAAAAGAAAATGTGTCCACCGTTTTGCAAAATGCAAGCTGGAAATTGGTGGGCAATGCACAGCAGCAGTGCGTGCAATGGGTGCAATGGGAGCACCGATGACAGGGCAGCTCAGACAAGGATAAATTGCACCAGTGCTTGAGAGCTCTGGAGCACTGAGAAAAGTGAAAAATGCAATTTTTTGGCCGTAATTTTTTTTATTTAACCCTGTTCCGGTGTGCGGGGTTTTATAAGCACACTGGTGCAGTTTCTTAATACCGCATCGAGAGGGTGTGTACAGAGCACACAGTGTCCGATGTGCCAAATTTGTGTGCGCACCGATGCTTTCTCTTGTTGAGTGCACTGGTGTGGTTTAGGATGATAAGCGCACCGAACGAAAAACATCCGCAAAAACCTATGCCTGCCAACCTCCTCTAGTAAGGTCTGCTAGAAACGGATGTCTAGGGTATTTTTATAAGGGGTTCCTCAAAAACATCCGCTAGGGCATTATTTGTATGTAGTTATGGATAGGTTCAACAATATGTGTATACTAATTCCATGTAAAAATCGAATCACAGTTGAACAAACAACTCACTTATTCTTTCATCATGTTTGGGTTCATTTTGGTTTTCCCACATTCATTGTTAATGATCAAGATTCTCGATTTGTTGTGAATTTTTGGTCAAGTTTGTGGGACTTGATGGACACCAAGTTGAAGAAGAGTACAAACTTTCATCTGCAAGTAGATGGTCAAACTGAGGTGGTCAATAAAATAGTCATACGTCTTCTTCGAGGATACTGCAGCAAGAATCCTAATGGTTGTGGGATGAAAACTTGCACTACATTCAGCATGCTTAGAATGGTGCAAAACAATCCTCTACACAAACATCACCATTTGAGGCTTTTTTTGGATACTTCCCTAAATCGCCAATGGATTTCATTTTTGGGAAGGATGTTGCTATTGATGGTCATAGAGACATAGAATAATCCAAGAATTTCATATAAAAAATCAATTTGATACATCAAACAGTTCAATATTAGCTTGAAAAGAGGTAAGGCAAGTACAAAGAAAGGCACGAAAAACATCGTGTAGATCACAAGTTCCAAGTTGGTGATGAAGTTTGGCTTCGCATTAGCAAAGAGAGGCTTCAAGGGGAAGGTAAAAAACTGAAACCAATCTGTTATGGTCCTTTCAGAATTTTGGAAAATATTAGTGAAAATGCAAGACACCATACTTGACAGAAGAACAAGGACATCAAAAAGAGGGAGTGCTGACTACCTTCGTGTGGGGCTCAAATGCACAAATCATTCTAAGTCCAAATGGATCAAGATCGGAAAGGTGAGGGAATTTTACCCTCATCAGATGAACAACTAAAAGTGATATTTTGGGGTCCAAAAAATTCCAGTGGGGAGGAGTGATCAGGTGCTCAAAATTATGCTCAAAAAACAAAGTTGTCGGATCGGTGTGGAACTTGAACGACCGCGTAGATCACGTCGTTTTGAATCCGACACAACTCGTTTCATGAAAAACCTACACCGTATTCTCCCAGAAATGCAATATGTCCACTTTGTCAAACTAACAAAATTTTGAAAACAAATTTGCAGGGATAGCCCATTCAGCAGTCCATACTGTTGATTAGGCATGCACAGTGGCAGGTTGACTAGTCAACGGAAATTTCTTCAACCTATGGTTTGGTGCCAAGTGGCATGATGGTATTGCTTCGTTTGTGGAATTTTTTGATTGGTGGTTTGGTGGCCAACCATAGGCTGCCACGTGGCCCAGTGATCCAGGAAAACCCTATAAACCCAGAATCTCTCCAATACCATGCATATAAAAATGCATCTCCAATAAATGCCCAGATAAGACTCCAAGTGCGGGAAATTTCATAACTTTTGTGGAAGCTTAAAAATTATTCTTTCAAGGAAGATCTCTTCAATTTTAATGCATGGCTATAAAACCATAGTCGAATTCCCTTTACCAAAAAAAATTCCTCCTTTCGCTTATTCCAAGAGAGACCCCTCTCATGCCATACTTGGTCTTATTCAATAAGCCCTTCTTATGACTATTCAATAAATATTCGAACTCAAAATTTAATACGAGCCCACTTTAAAACTTCATACAAAAGCTCATCAAAACATATGATTTCAATGCCACTCAACCCATAACCAAGGATTTCTAGAAAACCCAATAACTCACATTTCAAAAGTTTGGATTCAAGGCTTAATCCATCTCAATTCAAAAGCTTGGATTCAATTAATTAAATCCCCACATTTATACAATCACACCTCAATCAAATGCCAATATAAAACCATGCTTAAAAGTTCAAACCGGAAAATTACTACCACTGCATATCGACTTTATGCATTCCAAGATCAATGAAGTTTATATAAAACCTTCACACAAACACCATCATTTAAAATAACATTTGACCATCATTTAATTTGATCCTCCATTCCATTCAACATCATGATAGACCTGGCCATGTTTTAATACATATTTAGTAAACAAAAATGTGGCTTACCCCACGAACGCCTACGCAAATTCAATTGTGCCTTCTCCTTATTCAAATTTGACCAACGCCAGTTTAAGCAGTGTGATGCTACTGCGTAACGCTGGTTCTTTTACTTGCTTCACGCCATTCAACGCACAATACAACTACTGACTCAATCTCACCAATCATAGGCCATAATCTGAACCTTGCGCCTTTTACCTTTCCATCGTTTTCACGACTGGATTGTTCCGTTCTCCATACGGCTTTTCAGGACTTGAATCCAACCTTCAAACAGAATTAACCAAGAGAAAATTTTCCATTACAACCCTCTCTTTAACCCAATCTTCCACGTTGTTCTTTAACGCCTTCTCGCCTGATCTGAGATTGCCTTCTGCGCCTGATCTGGGATTACAGTCCGATCTCAGTTCTCTTACAATCTATTCATAGATCTCTACGCACAGAATGCTCTGTATTTAGAATTTTGTCTCAATTTATCAACCCTTTAATTGATCTCACAATAGTATCATATCATATTCATTTGCCTTCAGCGAGATAGCAGCGTTTCTTCCAGCTGATTTCGTTCTAAACAAATGATGCATTCTACGTTTGGATCAATCAATTTTCAACGTGAACAATTCTGCATAACTTTCATAAAAAAGGTAACGCATTTTATAGTCAAATACTAAAATCTAAGGCGCTCTCCATAAACACTTCGAATCTCACCATTTCTTGTTGATCGTATACCAATCCCCGCCTTGATTCAGGCCAACATTGTATCATCTTACCGGAATTTCATTCAATTTAAAACTCATGGGTCGATTTATTAATTGATTCTCATGAACATTGTTGTGCCATTAACAATAAATGAGAATAGCATTCCATCATACACTTCCCCATACGCTTCCACGCCTTGAGCATACAGCTCTTCACATTGTATATATTCTATATACACAAACCTGACATTAAAACTCAAACCCACACACTTAATCCCTCATTTAGTTCAAACAGATTTTACCATTCTAATTAACCACTGCAGTATCGATATTGATAATATCGATTCCTTCACCCATGTGCAGAGTCACATCACAAAGTCTATTAAAATCCAACATATTCATACAAAATCGAATCAACAATGTGCATATTGCTCAAAAGTCAAATTCTACATAGATATATATAAAAACAACAATTACAAAGAACCTCTTGTTCACGTTCAGATATTCAAAATCCATGGCCCTTTCAGTTGTTCATAGACTTACATGAGAAATACCTGTCTCCTACCTCTCTCCCTATTCTATTCTACCTGATCTATTTGCCTTTGAGGCATATTAATTTATACAAATTGAATTGAACCAATTTAGGTTCAAATCCCTTTAATCACTCAACAAAAGTCCTCAAATATCTCAACACCCCTAAAATCTAGATTTTTATCCTTAAAATCTTGAAACTAAATCTAACTTAGGCTCATAATTAATTCTTAAATATCTAAAATCTAATTTCTCTCATGTATTTCCAATTATTTGGAAATATTACAAATCCTCACATATAATTAATTAAAAATATAATTTAATCACTCAAAAAGCCTATTAATATTTAATATTTTCTCAAAAACATGAGACCCCTAGGTTTAATAAAAATACAAAGTATTTTCGAATCTGATGCTCCTGCATCAGACTCCCAAGGTTGAAAATGATCATGATCTCCTGATCATGCGTTTAAGTCTTTGTCCGCCTGGATCCCACACTTTGTTTTGCAACTTATCATCTATATCTGTTGTCTGCTGCTTTTCTCCAGGTCTCCATATCTTATGCTGCCTTGCTCCACTTGCTACACTTTCACAATCTGTCTTTGTCTTCATTTTGCTGTTGCTGCTTCTCTTCCTTGTTGATGTCTTCCTCTGAGACACTTTCAACATGATTCTTCTGATTAATTCAATTTCTCTGTCCAATAAATATTCATACTGCTGATTTCTTGCTGCCTACTGAGCTCTTACTCGCTCAGTTCTTACTTCTATGCTTGCTTATGTTCTTACTCGCTCAGTTCTTACTCGTTCAGTTCTTACTGCCGCCCAATCATCCATGCCCTCTTGTCTTCTACCACGGAAAACTTCTTCTCTGCCTTCTCCTATCAACAAATTACTGGACTGGTACATTGTGTACTCCTTTCTGCTGTCTTCATCTCTCTGCGTCTGCAATTCCCAATTCTGAAATTGAGATTCTTCCTGCACTGAATTTTGACTATTCAGCATCATTTCCAGCAACATAACTTCTTCATTCCATGGATTAGAAATTTCCACAGAATTGTCTTCTTCCTTCATTTGACTGCTCAACTGAGTCAAATGTTTTTCAGCACCTGCAACAACACTTGCATTCACAAAACATTTGTTAAAACAAAAATAATAAGGCATCAGTGCCTTTTCTTCCTTTGCCAGCACTTCAGTATGCTGTTCTGAGTTCTCCTCCACTATCAGCACATCAGTATGCTGATCCAAACTTTCCAAAGAATTCTCTAAAGAATTCCCAAGACTATCAACTAGTCTTCCTTTCATATCATCCGCTTCCATGATATCTTTCTACTCTCGGTCACTGTACTGAACTCTTTCTTCTGCAATCTCTCTATCATACTCTGAATTCTCCAACAAATATTCCAACAATGCAATTTCTTTGTGGAATTTCTGAAGCATAACATCATCATGTACCATCCCTACATTCATACACAACCTGTCAGTTTGAAAACTACAAGTTTCAACAGTCTCAACTGTTGCTTCACTAATCAATGCTTCAGACTGATCCACTTCTTCTGCATCCACAAGAACTTCCTCTTGTACTGTAACAGCTTCAAGTACAAACGCATCATTGCTTTCTTCTTCAGAGTAGTTATCTCCTGAAATATACTTCTCCATACTTGTGACATCTTCACAAGATTGTGCATCCTCCTCAACAAAACCTGTAATCATATCACAATTGTCAGCTACAAAAATACAAGGGTTTACATTATCCAGTTGATCTGGATCTGCCCAATAGTTCAGGAAATCATCAATGATCTCCCCTTCTGTTTCATCAATGGAAACCTCCACTTTCAACTCAGCTACTTTGAGTTGTGTACACCCCAACTGTACATCCATCTTCTGCTCGAGCTCCCTCAGCTCTTCTGTTAACTACATGCTTACCTGTTGATCTCTTTTCTGTTGTAGCCTCTGCCACTTCACTCTCTTCTTCATGAGCCAACCCACTCTCTGGCTTTCCTCTATCCTCATCTTCAGTTTGTAAAACTGTTCCCTGATCTCAGCTAACTCTTTGTCATATTCTGCATCAGCTAACTGTTGTCTTATGCCATTTTCCTTGGCATCTTCCCTCTTTCTACTGTGGCCTCTCTCTGAACCTCTTCTCTCTCCTTTATGACTTTCAGTAGTCATCTTCTTCGCCATGAGTTTCTTACCCATGAGTTGCAACAAGCCTCTACAATAGCAAACTCTCCTGCTGCCACTTACCTCACCAATCCCTTCCTCCGGATCTGGTCTTTTGGTAATCACCGGTCCTCTGTTGGAACCCTTCGAGCATCTCTCCACTGCTCCTTTAGGCTTCACTCATCTGTAACTTTATTCAACCTCTGTTGAATCTCCAAGTTCTACCACTCTCTCTTAGAATCCCTTGCTGAACTCCTTCATCACTGCTCGCTAGCTGTGATCTGCTTCTTTCTGCTGAGATTTCTTCACTATGCTTGTAAACCAAATTATTCAAGCATAAACTTCAAACCAGAGTTCACTAATAATGATCATCACTCACCTCCAAGATCATGTTGATCTTGCCTTATCTTTCACCTGCACTGCATCTCTGTGCTGCAACCTTCATCAGTTTCAAAATCTGATATTCATTCATCACATGCAATTAATTCAATCTAAAAACTTGAATCTTCAAGTAGAGCTATTCCAGCTCTGATACCAAAATGATGCAGGAAAACCCTGCAAATCCAGAATCTCTCCAATACCATGCATATAAAAATGCACCTCCAATAAATGCCCAGATAAGACTCCAAGTCCGGGCAATTTCATAACTTTTGCGGAAGCTTAAAAATTATTCTTTCAAGGAAGATCTCTTCAATTTTAATGCATGGTTATAAAACCATAGTCGAATTCCCTTTACCAAAAAAAAATCCTCCTTTCACTTATTCCAAGCGAGAACCCTCTCATGCCATACTCGATCTTATTCAATAAGCCCTTCTTATGATTATTCAATAAATATTCGAACTCAAACTTTAATACAAGCCCACTTTAAAACTCCATACAAAAGCTCATCAAAACATATGATTTCAATGCCACTCAACCCATAACCAAGGATTTCTATAAAACCCAATAACTCACATTTCAAAAGTTTGGATTCAAGGCTTAATCCATCTCAATTCAAAATCTTCGATTCAACTAAATAAATCCCCACATTTATACAATCACACCTCAATCAAATGCCAATATAAAACCATGCTTAAAAGTTCAAAATGGCAAATTAATACCACTGCATATCGACTTTATGCATTCCAAGATCAATGAATTTTATATAAAACCTTCACGCAAACACCATCATTTAAAATAACATTTGACCATCATTTAATTCGATCCTCCATTCCATTCAACATCATGATAGACCTGGCCATGTTTTAATACATATTTAGTAAACAAAAATGTGGCTTACCCCATGAACGCCTACGCAAATTCAATTGCGCCTTCTCCTTATTCAAATTTGACCAACGCCAGTTTAAGCAGTGTGATGCTACTTTGTAACGCTGGTTCTTTTACTTGCTTCACGCCATTCAACGCACAATACAACTGCTGACTCAATCTCACCAATCATAGGCCATAATCTGAACCTTGCGCCTTTTACCTTTCCATCGTTTTCACGACTATATTGTTCTGTTCTCCATACGGCTTTTCAGGACTCGAATCCAACCTTCAAACAGAATTAACCAAGAGAAAATGTTCCATTACAACCCGCTCTTTAACCCAATCTTCCACGCTGTTCTTTAACGCCTTTTCGCCTGATATGAGATTGCCTTCTGAGCCTGATCTGGGATTACAGTCCGATCTCAGTTCTCTTACAATCTGTTCATAGATCTCTACGCACAGAATGCTCTGTATTTAGAATTCTGTCTCAAGTTATCAACCCTTTAATTGATCTCACAATAGTATCATATCATCTTCATTTTCCTTCAGCGAGATAGCAGTGTTTCTTCCAGCTGATATCGTTCTCAACAAACGATGCATTCTACGTTTGGATCAATCAATTTTCAACGTGAACAATTCTGCATAACTTTCATAAAAAAGGTAACGTATTTTATAGTCAAATACTAAAATCTAAGGTGCTCTCCATAAACACTTTGAATCTCATCATTTCTTGTTGATCGTATACCAATCCCCGCCTTGATTCAGGCCAACATTGTATCATCTTACCGGAATTTCATTCAATTTAAAACTCATGGGTCGATTTATTAATCGATTCTCATGAACATTGTTGTGCCATTAACAATAAATGAGAACAATGTTCCATCATACACTTCCCCATATGCTTCCACGCCTTGAGCATACAGCTCTTCACGTTGTATATATTCTATATACACATACCTGACATTAAAACTCAAACCCACACACTTAATCCCTCATTTAGTTCAAATGGATTTTACCATTCCAATTAACCACTGCAGTATTGTTGAGGAGGTAAATCCCCTCTGCGGACAGAGGCGATCCCTACTAGCCCAGCAGGGGTCTAGCAACAATCAAAAATGTTACGACGCAAGTTCCTAGTTACGAATGAAAAGACTAAAGATAGAAGCCTACCTGGAATCCAATGCTACGATCTGAAGAAGAAAGCGTTCCCGTTCCTCAGCCTCAGCAGATCACGATCCTCCACGATCTCCGCGGATGGACACCTGCACATGCAAGAAACAAACAAGCATAAAATCCGGTATACTTAACTCAATATCAGTCAGAAAGGATATTACTCATATTAACATCATTGAAACAGAGTGGAACCATAATCGTAATCATTCATTAAATAACAATCGAAGAAATATTACAACCAATGTTCTGACGTCGTGTTCCCCTTCGGATGCGTCTCCAGTCGTTCACGTCTCGCAAAGCTCGCCAGGGAAAGGGAAAACCTCTCCAGAGTCTCTCGACGATAGTCTCCTTACTTGAGTCGGCCTTAAGGGAAGAAAGAGGGCTCTTACAGCACAAAGGCTCTTGGAAATTTGGAGATTCAAAGCTTAGGCACTTCAAGACTAGCTTGCTATGGAATTGAGCAGGCTTTTATAGATGGGGAAGGAGGGAGTTGGGATCCCTATTATTGTGGGATTGGCCCTATCAACAAGGAAGGTTCCATGGGAGGTGGCAAACCACTTCCCTTCCATAGAACTCCCACAACCAAACCTCCCAACTCAAGATAGGCAATGGTTTCTGAGTTTGTTGAAACACAACTTCCGCCATCTTTATTTAAAAAACACTCCTTAAATTGGTTGGCGCGACT